>JAVFBX010226067.1:0-11081 GCA_034783855.1 Mopalia kennerleyi | reverse complement strand
ATTATGCAAATTTCCCCATAAATTATGCAAATTGGCTCTGTTTGTCCAGGAAGCTTGTCCGGGCTGTATCTTGGTTACTATTTCAGTTAGGCTTTTGAAATTTGCATAGTGCATTCTTCTATGTACGCAGATATGCAACTTAGAAAAAAGCATGGAATTGTGCAAATTTCTGCATAAATCATGCAAATTAGCCCTTTCCAGACCCTATGACGGCTACTTTTTCACTTAGATTTTTGAAACTGGCATATTGCATTCTTCTGTATATGCAGATGTTCAACGTAGAAAGGCACGGGATTATGCAAATTTCTGCATAACACACAGTGAAGTTTCCCTCATTAGTTTAATTTTTGGTGCACTCCATGTAATTATGTGTGTCTTGGGTGGACTGCGGGGATGGGGGGCATATTGTTTTACAACCTCTGGTTGCTTTTCTCTTGTTTAAATTCAAGTACTTACTAAATTTGACTTTCTGCCACAGTATAATAGTTAGTTTTTGTCTGTTATGTGGAGCATGTTTGTTATTGTCTACAATTACAAAATAGAAAAAAATTTCTAACATCTTTTTTTTGTATTCTTTCGACAATACAAATATAGTAACATTTATTGTCCAATGCAGTATTTTGCTTTTGCAAAGATAAGTTTGGAAGTTAAATAATAATAAATATGAGCAATATCAGAAATATAATTTACATCAGCATGAAAATTCTTGAAAAAGGGGTTAACTTTAGCTTGGTGCCCCCAGCGTGTATTTTTGTAGCACAATGTATAGGGCTAATTCTTCTGTCTTAATCCTACGCCCACATATCTCAACCTGTGTTGAATGTTGGAAATTGATCCGCCAATATCACTGGCCTCTCGAAACATATATCTGATTTTTCTCTGATTGTTTTTTAGATGCACTGAAAACAAAGACTAGTATTTTACCTACCTGCACTATTCTTATGGCAAACAGAGATAACTTAAACATATCAAATCGGGCGGGAACCTCAAATAAAGTTTTATTTAAACGTCAGAAAAGAAAATGGAGTTAGATTATTGTGACTTTTGTATTAAAAAAAATCAGAGAAAAATCAGATGTTTGTTTTGAGAAGCCGATGATAGCGGCGGATCAATTTCGAACCTTCACCACGGGTTGAGATAGGAGGGACATAGGGCGAGGATAGAGGATTGAACCCTATTCATTGTGCTAATTTTTTTGTTAAAAGCGTTTTTTTGTTTTGGTTTGCTGATAAATCAGTAAGCATAGCAAGTTTTTATACATGTAGGTACTTTATTCTTTAGTTGTTTAACCCTTACTGAGCTGGGTCAAGATAACCTATTTGTACTTTTTTGCTGTTAATATTTGTAAAAACACCAACTTAGGTTTTCTCATTTGATAAAAATTGTATGTTTATTCTTCTTTTGCCAAAGACAAAATTTATTTATTTATTTATTTATTTATGGACCAATTATAAAAGAAAATCAGATAGAGAGAATTTTTATTTATATTGTATAATTATTGTTTATTATTGCTAATAAGTGGATATTTGTATCGTTTAAATATTTTGAATTTTTATATACCAAATTTCATTTTCATATAGCGTAAAATAATAATTTTTTCATCATGCTGGTTAACATGTATTAAATGCGACCATTCGTCAATTTGTTGTCTGTGTAAATTTTTATAAAACCATTTTGATTTTGATACATAATATAAATCAGTTCTAAAAAAATCCATTGCCTAGATTTCCTTAAGTGTTTGGTCCAATTTTCTACTGTACAAGGGATCAGAGGGTTGGAGATTCCGCTTGTTCTAATGTTTCTGTACGGGTTACTGCATCCCTATTGTTTGTTGTTGGCTTCAACTGTTAATCGGGCCTGAAGCTGTGGTCAGCGTGTCTGACTTCTGATCCTCCTCCTCCTTGAATGTACCGCTCTCATAGGTTTTAATTCCCAGTGGACCACAGGTTTACGAGGGAGTCACACAAGATGACCCCAGCATTCATAGCCTGTGATGGCTATTAAAGGGCCTGTCCATCACGTAAGACATAACGTGAATTTTTAGTTCTGGGTTAGGATTAATACTAAACCTAAAACTAACCCTTATACTAGCTCTAAACAACAACACGAAACCTAACCCTAAATTAAAGCTAAACCTAACCCTTACAATAACCTGACCCTGAAATTCATGTCATATCTTACATGATGAACTGACCTAATAAATGTAGACAGAGGAGACAAACCCGTTGTCATGTAAGTGAAATACATGTACATGTACCCTTGGGTATTATGTTAAATCACAATTAATCAAGTGTTAATCTGATTACCCCAAAGGTTGACTCCCTGAGCCAAAATATTATGAGTGTAGCCATGCTGGTTTTCCCAGCACTCAACATCATTTTCCAACAATGTATATTATGAGTGAGTCACACCTCTGTGACGGGCAATCGAGAGGGTGGGTTTTTTTTAAAATTTTTTTTACAAGATTTCCTCTCATTTTTCCGTAATACGGCAAGGAACTGTGTGAAACGGACAATCCGTCTTCATATAAGGGAAATACCCTTGAGTACAACATTAAACCCCAATAAAAAAAACAAGCCTCTTGTTTCTTAGAACTGAGATCACCGAGCAGTACTTTAAAGAAGCAAAAATGATTTCGTTGTTTTTGATCCACATTTAACCCAGTACTTGGTTATTTCACTCATCTGGGTGCCAACACAATGGGTGAAGGGTGCCAACACAATGGGTGAAGGGTGCCAACACAATGGGTGAAGGGTGCCAACACAATGGGTGAAGGAAACCACCTTTCGGGCCACTCTCCTGTGATCTGGGGAAAAAACTAGCAAGTCTAAAAAATGCAAAAACAAGAAAACAACGGATCAGTTTTCAAGACTTGGGAGAGAATTGCTGACATCCTGGGTTCTTTAAGATGGAAAACTACTTTTAGGAAAGAGTTTCTCATACTTTCAGATGATAAAAGTTCAACTAAATTTTTTTAACCAAAATTCAACGTACTAGGTTTTTCGAGATCACAGGAGAACTGGCAACAAATAATCACAGGACAGGACAAAAAAAATAAAGTCAGATCTGCTTCAGGTTGCCCTTCAGCTCTGAGAGCACCAGGGCAACAGTTAGCTCCCTCACAACCCTCAGAGAAATAAATAATTAAGACTACAGTATAAGGTGATAATGAATTTTTATAATGTAAAATTGAAACTTGATCAAGTAATGTAGGAGTATTTGATAACAAGTTATTGTTTTTACATACTAAATTTGAGAAAATAATACACCTGTGCTTTATGAAGCAGTTGAATTCTGAGCACTCAAATGATAAGGAGTAAGTAACATATTTTTTCTTCAAACACTGCTGAAATTTAAGTAAAAGAAAACAAGACCATACTAACGTATTATAACAAAAATATAAACAATGGTTTAAATCTGGCATCCTCAATAGTCGAAGATGCTCCTTGTGATGCAAACCTCCCTCGAATTGCCTTTTTTTTACTGAAAAAAAATGTTGCAACAATTTACTCTCCCAGTGTTTGGGATAGATATAGATTTTCGTCTCTTTTTTGGGGTGGGGGGATTTGGCTGAACCAATCTGGTGTTCCGTCTATAGACTAAACGGAGGCATGACGTTCATGACAATTTGACAAAGGCAGCAAAATAAATATCTTGTCTCTGCTCAATGGGTGAATGAAATCCCCTCACCCACCACTGGCACTTAACAATCAGATTGTTGTTATAGACTGCGCTTAAGGGTATTTCACTTATATGATCCCTGAAAGTATCAGGGCAACAAGAAGCTCCCTCCCAAGCCAAGAGACCACTGCTCCTAGAGCTCTTTTGGTTGATATATTGGTGATTTAAGCCATGCTTAAGGGTAATTCACTTTAGACGGCGGTGCATCAACAATAATTGACACTAGCACATCAAAATTTAAGGTGTTTTGATACTGCTGGAAATTTCATTTTCCTCCAGTGCTAAGTAAAGACACCGTTGCTACTCTTCAAATAAACTGTCCTTAGCCAGAAGGCTTTAACCAATGAGAAGGCTGGACACATTATAAAGCCTTATCCAATTCGCCTGCCATCCTTGTGGCAAAGGAACATTAATCTTGCTCACACCTGAGCAACAAAACACATAGCTACTAGAGGACCACAGGTGAAACAAAAACCTAACAGGTAAAACAATGATTGTGATAACTGCAGCAATATACATGTAAGCTTGCACAATCAAATCAACTTATTACAGGTTGTTTGGGATAATTTCAATTTTTTTTCTTTTGTGTCAAATATCGGGTAATGGCTAAAAGAAACAGAAAGGTCAAATGTATTCGAAATATTTATTAACAGTACACATAATCCGATAGGTAAAACAAAATTTTTGGCTAATATAACATACCTGTACTGAATGGTTGAGCAGCAAACATAAATAGGCCAAAAGGTGTGAATTGGAATGTGTTTAGTTAAAGAACTTGTATTACATGTAGATAGTTGGTAACTATGGGTCTGTCATCTCCCTTTAAATCTGACATCATGAACAGATCAGCTCCATGTTGCCCCTTAGCTGTGAGAGCACCAGGGCAACACGAAGCTCCATTCCCAGTGCCTGCTCCAACTACCTGAGATTCAATATTAAAGCTGTTATTGCAAATCTAAAGAGATTTACTTTTGATCAATAATTATTGCTGTATGTGAAGTCCTGTCCCACATATAGCAGCTTTATGTCCTCCAGCCGCTCGCAGATTCCCAATGACCTGTTTGACCAAGAACTTAGTTTGGAGCGGTTACCTCAGTGGCATTCTCAAGGTCACGGAGGAAACCCTCAAAAAGTTTTCTGACATGTTTGATACAGATTTTACATCATACTTCAGTTTATTTCAATCATATGATGCATGCTAGCCTAAAACAAAACCGCCCTTAGGCAGGACGGGGAGACATCAAACATTGAAAAATCATGATGAGTATTAGATTGAAAAGTCAAAACAGGATCAACATAAGACCTAAAAGACAAAACAGGACAAGCATAGGACTCAAAAGACAAATGCTCCAACGGATCGACTTATTGTCGTGCCTTAGATGTTAGCGAACCAGAAAATTCCCTCCAATCACCATTGCAATACAGATGCAAGTTCAGTAACATCGGTCATATACCAAAATTCTTACTTTTTTCACAACATTTATGTCCCAACACAGTTTTATCGTAACAAAATTCCAGACATGATTCTTATTTTCTTTGTCAATACAACTGCTAACATATCTTACAAATTAATTTTCAAATCCTATGGTCTTTCTGTAAATCTTGATCAAATCCTTTTAAATGTAACAAATTTCTTAACATCTTGTTAAACATCTTAGCACTTCTTTGCTTGCTTCAGAAAAAAATGCCCAATCAATTTTGTGGAACACCGTTTCAAATCCAGCAGTTTATCGGCTGGCAATGCCACTAGATGTATCTAGCAATATTGTGAACTCTCCTCGTGTTAGGCAGTGTCGTGTATCTCATATCTCCGCTAAAAATACCCGCTGTGATGTTATCTTCTGGCGTCCTTACGACCTTGTTTAACACCCTGTAACAGAAATAATTAAGATACAGTTCTTGGACATATTCCAGAAAGAAATTCTGACATAACATAAAATTAATAAAGGGCATGGGTTTAGACATCTTTAATTATCAGGTACAAAAACATTAAAGATTTCATTAGTATTCAGCAATAATTCAAAGATTATAAGTTGCATTTCTTAATCCAAAATTACAGTTTACACATTCAAATTACCAAGGTATAAAAAATATATATATTAAAAACTCCCACTCAAGGTTCAAAAGTATTAATTTTTATTGTGTCAATATTTTATTTCTTCCTAATTTCTGTTTGTTTTTTATTAATTGTATTACAAACACAGTGGCAGCCAGATGGGTGTCTCAGCGTATATGAGACACTCAGGAAGTCATTTGAGACACCTTGTTTCAGTCAAAGTTAACATGAGAAAGATAGGGGAACAGTAAATATACCTGAGGACCGACAGACGGACTCGATCCTGTGAACGGTACATCGAAGTTGGCTCTAGAAAGCGCACTCGCTAACCACTAAGCCGCGGGCCGGCTAATACTATGATAGCAAGTTATGGTTGTATATCTATATAAGAATCTTCCCCATTTGATAAAATACTTGTATTGAGTCTGGTTGCCCAAAACCAAGATTAGTCGCTTATAGCAGATTAAATTACTAATATAGGATTAGAGATAGGTTTTCAACATTGAGTGACGTCATCTAATCTAGGATTAAAACTAATAGTGCTTTGAACAAGTGACCCCTGCAGACTTGTTAATTTTCTTCATTTTCATTTGAAAAGTATATATAATAATAGCACAGAATTGGTGAAATAAAATTTACTTGAATAATATGTGTAACAGAATTGAAGCAAAAATAGATACCTGATAGTATCCTGTGTGGTAACCACTCATATACCAGGCCAGTAACATACTACATAGAGCATCACTGTCCATGTCACCCATGTCCTCTAGCAGTGGGGGTGGGGGAGGAGGGACCAGTGGAACACGCTGAAAAACACATATAATGTTGTAATAAATAATGGGAAATGGGCAGAAAAAAAACAGTATAATTACAAAACTTCGCTCTGCATAAACTAGTTCTTTTTACAAAATACTTGTTTTACTATGGATGCTAACTTTTACTTTACGTCATCCATTAACATTCATGTCTGTCTACCTAAGCAGGGTTCTCAATTGCACCCAACTAGCAACAGTAAATGCTGTGCCCAAATTAAATAACACCAAATATGTACACCCCAAACGCATATCTGAATGCTGTTAGGTTTCTACATCCATGGACCTATCGCGGCCCTGCTAGATGTCCGGTGTGCCTAAATAAAGCACATCTAAAGGCCTGCGTAAACCTAACCCTAAACATGTAAATTGATGTCATATCTTACATGATCGATGTAACAATGTACCAATAAACAAGTCTTTTCTTATAATTTCAACCAGCTCCAAATTACAGACGGACTTGATCCTGAGCATGGTACATCAAAGTAGGATAAGTATGCGCACTTGCTTACCACTTAGCCATGGCAGCGGGATGGGCAGGTTCTAAGGTCCACTTAAACTGTAGAAAATCTGCGACTGCTTAAACCAATTACTTAGCCATGAAATATTCCATTGACAAAATATTTTACTGTCTTTTAACTACACTTGGACCCTACACTCTAGCTAGGGGGCAGTAAATTTGATGTTTTTGTCCAATCGCAACTTGTACCAACTATGTTAGGCAAGCACATGTAAATTCAGTCCCTATATTAAATTTTTTGATGGCAATATTATGCCTCTCCATCAAGCATTAAGTGAAAGATTACCACCCACCAAAAAATTGGACACCTTAATCAAAATTAGTATCACTTTTGACAGCATGCTAGTCTAATGGGTGAAGGAAACCACACCCTTTGTCACCAACAAGACAATCACATGAGACAAGACAACCACATGAGACAAGACAATCACATGAGACAAGACAACCTCATGAGACAAGACAATCACATGAGACAAGACAATCACATGAGACAAGACAACCATATGAGACAAGACATCCATACGAGACAAGACAATCACATGAGACAAGACAACCACATGAGACAATACAATCACATGAGACAAGACAACCACATGAGACAAGACAATCACATGAGACAAGACAACCACATGAGACAAGACAATCACATGAGACAAGGCAATCACATGAGACAAGACAACCACATGATACAAGACAACCACATGAAACAAGACAACCACATTAGACAAGACAATCACATGAGACAAGACAAAACAAAAACATCACACACCATCAGGTTTGTGAGTTGTGTCAGAGCTGAAACATAGGAAGCTCCCTCCATCTGCCAAAGGAACTAACTATTACAAAGGTAACAAAACTTACCGGGACTTGACTAAAGCCAGGTAAACCCATCCAAGGAAATGCACCTGGGTATGAAAATGGTGGCTGGAAAAGAAACAAAGATATTACTACGATCAGCATTACTCAATTCTTGCAAAACATGTACAAGTACAAAAGTTTTTTGTTTCTAAATGTGGATACTTATTTAGTTCAACAGAAGAACATTTAACAACAATTTTAGTAAAACATTTATCGGTTTATTTGATAGAAATTTGTTCAATTGTTATAATCTTTCATTCAGCAGTTTTTTTTAATTATTCCATATTGTGAAAAAATTGATTGCAAAAAAATATTTTGTTATTAAGAGAATGTTGATTGACTGGTCTTTAACACCGTCCCCCAAATATCACAGTGATGTGCCCCAACAATTATTGTCATACCAAGGGACACAGTTGTAGACTGGTTTGCCCATGTTGCTCTGAGGGCAACAGGAATCTTCCTTCAACCACTCGCAATACAAAAACGAAACAGTGGCTTATATGTATCTTTCGATTATGCAAATAGTAATGATACTCACAGGAGCTGCAAAGGCTGATCCAAAGGGATCATGGTTTTGATTGGATGACCTTCTGTGAGATCTTGGCCTATCAGATCGATGGTTAGATGGACTTTGGCTGGCAAACTCTATATCGGACATATTCTGAAATTAAAAGCAGATATCATAGAGTATTAACAAAAACAAGGGATCATATTAAGGGATAGGAGTATTATTGCATGGTGGCACAGTCTTCCTGTTTGCATTCTGAAGTATGATAACACATACAAAACTTACATGTATCACAAATCATTTACATAGGTAGATGGATGTGTGGATGCAACATTACTACCTTACTCTTTCCAATGGGACGACAAGCATCTAAATTTAAAGCAGTATGTTTCTGTAACTTTTAATACATTTTTGTTTGACTGGGATTTAATGTTGCCATGGTTACTGGACAAAAATGAAATATGTTAACATCTTTGAGCTCTCTAGGGCACCCATATCCCTGAGGGTTGACAGATGGACTCGATCCCATGAACGGTACATCGAAGTAGGCTTTAGAAAGCGCATTGCTTACCACGGCTGCTAACCGTTTTGGTGGTATTTTATCCTTTAGCGGGACAACAACAATGTATTTGATAGTACTTCCTATTATTTTGATAAAATCTATTAAACTTCAAGGTTGGTTTGTTTGATTGTTTTGTTTTTCACTTATATGGTGACCGATTGTACACTTCACACTGTTCCTTGCCTAATTATGGTAGGAAACCTCGTAAAACCACCCCCGCGATTGCCGGAGCCACATCATGTGACTCGGAATCGATCCCATGAACAGTAAATTGGAGTAGGACTAGTAAGAGCAGACGTTTGGCTTGTTTGAAAGGCATTTAATCTTGCACTAACAATTTTTTTTCACTCATCAGAAAAAGGAGCTCCACCCTAGAGGGTAAAGGACATCACACTCAGCGCCATTAGCAACAACAACAACAAAAAATGAAATCAGGATACAACACAAAGACATCACATACAGATAGGCTCTGTGTTGCCCTTTAGCTCCGAGAGCACCAGAGCAACTACATCCTCCTTCCCAACAAAATGATGCATAAAAACTGAAATGTTGTCCCTTTATAAACTATAAGTCAATGATATTTTTAGAAAATGAAAGTGAAAGTAAATATAAAGAGTAGTTTCGTTACGTTGGGCATTCTACAGCCAGGTGGGCTGAGGATGACTTGGTACCTAATTCTGAGGGTCGAGGGTTCAAAATCCAGGACAGGTTTCAACTTTCAAAATGTTCTGAACTAAAATCTGGTCTAACTAAGTGGTTATAAAAAAAGTTTGCTGGTGTGTTTGATCAGGGTTCAAGACCATACTTAAGGTGATTTCACTCATATTACAACATGCCATGGACAGCCCGATGAGAGAAGGAAATCACCTTCAACGCCACTGGTAACAAACAGACAAGACAGTATGAAGACAGGACACAATACAAAGACATTACAAATAGAGCGGCTACATGTTGCCCCTTAGCTCTGAGAGCACCAGGACAACACTGGGAGCTCCCTCCCAACCGCTTGTGGTTAACAAAAGGAAATCGCTTAATTTATCAAAACAGATCACAACTACGTGTACAGTGTAGGATGCTGCAATGACCATCCGGATATGGGTTAAGGAAACGACCCATGACCAGATGTATCACAGGCAACAGACAATTACACGATACACAACAGATGCAATACATAAAGCGTTTAGCAATTCTACAAATTAATTTGAGAAACTTACAATGTGAAACACCACAACAAATCAGCCTCACGTTGCCCCTTACCTCAGTGAGCACCAGGGCACAGGACGTTCATTCCCACCAACCACACGCCAGCTGACTTAGTCAGTTTTATTCCGGTGGAGACAAGACTCTGGATATTTGTGGAACCAGTGGAGACAAGAAGCCAATCAGCACACGTCTATCTCTGCTAACTCAGAGGTCAATATTCAACGTAATTCAATGTACACTGAAAAGTTTTCTTTTTCAAACTTTTTGAATATCAGTTCATATAGAGTGAACACCTTGTTAGACGTAGTTACCTCAATATCAGAGTTCTGTTTGTTTGATTTGTTTGGAGTTAATAAATTGGACAGATTCTGTATCTCTTCATTTCCGTATCCCGTGTATCTAACAAAACAACTTTTATCATCTTCGTTTATTGATAAAATTATAGCTTCGTATATAATGCCATCTTCTGTGAACATAGCACAACAACGGTCCCCAACTTTCCACTAAAACAAAGAAACAAATTATGCCGTTAAATGTCCATGGGACGGGCATTTAACATATTTTTGTTTGTTTGTTTGGGATTTAACACCATACTTAAGGTTATTTCACTCACATGCCGACGTGCCAGCCCGATGGGTGAAGGAAACCACTGGCAAAAAACAAAGATAAGACGAGACAAATACAGGACAATTACAGGACACAATACAAAGACACTACAAACAGATCAACTTCCTGTTCGCCATACGCTGTGTGAGCACCAGGGCAACAGTGCTTAAGTTTATTTCACTCATATGACAGCGGCCAGCCTACTGGGTGAAGCCTATCCTCCTCAATGATACAGGTAACATACAAGACAAGACAAGACAAGACTAGACAAGATG
>JAVFBX010226055.1:0-20865 GCA_034783855.1 Mopalia kennerleyi | reverse complement strand
ACTTTAATACTAAAACCTGTCATTTCAATATTAAAATCAGTCACTTTAATACTAAAACCTGTCATTTCAATATTAAAATCAGTCACTTTAATACTAAAACCTGTCATTTCAATATTAAATCAGTCATTGTATGATTACAACCAGCTGAAATGATTTGCAGTTTAGTTCTATATAATTATTTTTATCAAGCTGTATGTATTGTGTAAGGTGAGAGATTATTTAACAACCTACTTCAATTTCTTCTATTGGATGGTTAAAAGTTGATAATCCGGGAATTACACCGTTTGATTCACAGAGGTGGACAAGTGTTAAAGTGTTAAGATTGAAGTTAAGCATGTGTCATCGAATGTCGTTGTTGTTATAAGTACTGAACTGTGCCATTCCAACAAGAGAACGATGTAAGTTAACTGGGTGACACCTTTTACTGTATGAGCCTCAATGAAAACGAAAAGAAACAAAGAAAAAATACACACTTTAATTTTGAACAAACAAACAAATAAACCTTAGAATGATCAGGGCACCAGTGGGTATGTTGGCCCTTTCTTATCACATTTGTGAAGCATGCGGTTGATAAAACAAATAGTGTTAATATAACAACCAAAACAAAAAACGCAGGGTTAAATAAAATAAGCTAATTTTGCCTTGTCATGCAGTAAGGACCGAATTGTTACAGAGCTGATCGTACAATAATTAGAAAGCTATCCTCAGAGACTAACTAAGGATTATTCTCTAAACCAAAGAAAAAATCCCCAATAACCGAGTAGCCCAGAAGACTTTGTTGCTACAAAATCTCCGCAGTGTTCTCTTTAAGCAAACAATCAGCATTTTCTGGCTGTAGAGCACTGTAAACATTTCATTCGAACCATTCGGCCGATCGGCTGTCGCCTATTTTTTAAGAACTCCATAAGGGGAAGAAGGTTTCGGGTTATATTTGCCACCGGGCTTTTCCAGTCGGCCACCAAGCCAGATCAAATATCTTCTACACTCCTCGTTTCCACTCAGCCTAATCGATTCTATAAACAAGGGTTTGTGGAAATCAATGTAGAATTTACAGTAACAGTCCACAACCAGCCTCTCCTATATAGTCACTATCAAAATCAGTGTGTTCGAGTACTTCACAGTGTCTCAAGACATTCCAGGAATTAAAGACCTTGCTATAGTGGTTTGTCCAATACTGGAAGTAATTCTGTATTGTTTGACTCGCGTGCAAGTGGTTGGGCTGCTTCAAAACCATCAATTAATATTGTACTCATATCACAGCAAACCACATTGAAACAGATAGGCCAAATAATATATTTTCAAATATATGTATGTAGGCCTACAATACAAATATCCCCTCTCAACTAATCAGATTTAGTTTGCAGTTAAATGTTGCTGAACACTGGCACAAGCAAGAAAAAGCATGTAAAAAAAAAAATCTTTTTGAATATTACAGGAAGACCCTCTTTAAATGTGCTCAACAAAATACTTTTCAGTTTGGATAAGTAAAGCCTTTCGGTCAATAAAACTGGTCATTGAACAACATAGATAGGCATTTTGACATAAGTTCAACTAAATTTGTGGTTAAGTTTCATTTCAGCGAAGGTTAAATCCTTACTTTACACAGTCATATTTATTTATAGACTGCTTATGAAACTGCGAACCTGTTCTCCAGCACGGCCAAGTTAACAATGATTTAACGGAGCTAAAGTTTTTATCAGATTAAAATTAATATTTAATTTGTTTCATATGATGATTTGTGATAACGTTTTGTGTCGCTATACCAATTAATGCAGTAAAATTTGACGAGATGAAATAATTTCTGATTTGCCGGCAGCCTACTTAGAAAGAAATATCTTACATCAGAAGTCCATTAACTAGAAGTGTGAAACAGCGTATTCAGTAGTGTAGACGGCATTGTTTCCAATACGTTCACATTCAACTTCACACAGCGCCCCCTGTGTCAAACTGGCGAACCGCCAGGGGGGATAATTCATCGGTTGAACTGAACTGTCACTTGCAAGCCAGTCAATTTGACCTGCTTTGACCTTGCAATGAGATCGAAATGCGCACGGAATCATATAGGTCAGTGTACAAAGTAAACAAGTTGGCAATCATGGATTTAACCGATGTAATGAAAAAGGTGAAAGAGATGCAGGCGTATAAACTCCATATTAAGTCGATTGTACATAAAGAAGTAATCCCTGCATTACATTATAGAAAGGATATTAGATAAATAGAGCCAACAACAGACGCATGAAGAATTACGTAGTAGTCCATACGTCCGTTTACATCCAACCCACGATTTTCATAAACCCCATACGATTTTCCCATCATTCAACAGCCGCGAATAGAACCGAAGTGGTAATCGAAATTTTACGACGCTCACCGATTAAAAATGTGATCTGCGTGAGGTAGAGAATTTTAATAAACTACTGCGCACATCATACTGTCGACGTCATCCTATTTCTTATAACATGGTCGATGGAAACAATGCCGTCTCGTTACTGAATACGCTGTTTCACACTTCTAGTTAATGGACTTCTGCTTACATGTATATACTATAGAGAATAATGTGAATGTGTTCAATGGCTTGCTTGGTTGGATGGATAATTGAACAATTGATTGATAGAATATTCGGACTTTAATATGTTAGACATGTTAGATTTAAGGTTTTTGTCTGATGAGTTAAGATTCTTTACATTTGAAAGTTTGGGGGACAGCGACATGAATAAATGGTGTTCCCATTGAATACCACTAATGATCAACAAATCGGTTGTAACAATTAGTAAACTACAGTCAAACAATAGTCTAACCAAACAATTACAAAACAAAACAGACGCGAGTTCGTTATTCATTTTTTTTTTATATGGATGAAGACGTCGAATATATAATTCCGTCTACATTGACTGCCAAATCAATTCAGAAAATGTAACTTTACGACCTTTGGCTAGTTAAACTTAGGGTCAGTACGGCATAAACTAAGTAAGACACGAGTAGTTCGTCAAAAAGAATGGACGAGGTTCGGATGGAACTTCCTGTTGCTCTGGTGCTCTCGCGACTCAGGTGCAACTAGAAACCGATCTGTTTGTGATGTCTTTGTATTTTCTCCTGTATATATGTCCCGTCTGGTCACTCTTTGTATTCTCTCCTGTATATATGTCCCGTCTGGTCACTGTTTGTTGCCAGTGATGTCGAATGTATTTGCCTTCACTCTTCACGCTAGAACGACGTTATGTAAGTGAAATAACTTTAATTACGGTGTTAAATCAAAATGAATTGGACACCAATCTATCAATTTCAGAAAATATATGCGTCTCACTAGATAACTCTAACATAACTGGTTATTTCCCTTAACTTCTACACATCTAACCCCACCACACCATCACTACCAAATCCTCTTAATCCTACCGTTTAACATACAACTTTAATTTGTTATCAAATTTAATTTGCAGCAAAGTCTTATCCTTTTCACCATTTCCGTGAATTCCAACAATAACTTCATTTTGACTCAATATTTCAGGAGTTAGTGTGCCGTCATAATGAGATCTGTTATGCACTTGTTATATTTATCATATATTAGAGTATGATGACTCCATTCCAGGATGAACAATTCATGCTGACTGTATATTTCGCTTTATTTAAACCATTTTAAGTAGTGATATTACGGAGAACAAACAATGTATTTATAATAGACGATATGTAAATTAGCCAAAATGAAAAAATATATAAGCGAAAACTCAGTGGTCTATTAACAATAATAATTATCCATCTTGATTATTTGGAAATCGTTCTAGTAAGGGGTAAAGTACAAGGATTGGTATATTTCGTTACAAGATGACCTGTACATTCTGACTTATACAAGTAACGTAACAGCATTACGGGGTGAATTGCTGTTTCGTGTATCTCTCAGTACTAAATGTAAGGCAACATGTACAGGTAGTTCAACTCCATATATACAGTTGGACTAAGAGACACATACATGTGCATGTGTATGGATTCTGATACTGGATAACACTAAACGTCTACAGATAAATAAAATATATTTTTTATAGTATATATTTAAAATGCTAGAAAAAATAACAAAATTGTATAATAGACAAATAAATAATATATGTTTATATACCAATGTTATTAATAAATACACATACTGACGTCAATAATACATCCATACGTATACGTACAGAGTAATCAACATTTATTAAGATTAGGTAGGTGGTTGTTTACAGGTAATAAGATATAAAGTAATAGCGGCGTCTTTACATTTGGGGGGGAGGGGGGGTTAACCTAATCTATAGGATCGATAACATTTGATAAAATTATAAAAAAGGGGATATTTGTTTGCTGGCTTTAAGGCCATTCTTCAAGTCTGCTTGTCTCTTAGATAGCGCAGTCGCCGCAGTGTGCTTCTTTTAAAATACTTTCTGACCTATTGTTACATTATTCTAATACTTTAATTTCGTTTAGAATAATGTATGTAAGGACTGTTTGATTAGAGGTATCGTCCAGTGTAAGTCTCCAATTTACCATATATGTTTATTATATTGATATAATTAATTGTAGTTATTTTTTCTTGTCACTACATATATATATATATATAATGAATAATAAATTATAAATAAATAAATTTCTGAATAGATTTTTAAATAAACATTACTAATATATTTTAGTTTTTACATATTATTTTTATAATGACATCATTATGGAACTCAAATTCCAGTCATTATTTTTTTGTTTTCGAAATGTCTTGATGTCTCTGGTACTGTCTCTGTACAGTTTTTTTTTTCAATAAAAGCTTAATGCTTGTACCGGAACATTGCTACACCAAGCAATATGTTACACATTATAAACATAGTGTCTGATCCTGATACAAATGCATATACCAAGGGAGACTACTCCCAACGTATTAGCGTCTGTCTAAACAATTTTACTTGCGTTGATAATATTGCTTTAAAAGTTGTATTCCTTCATGATCATGAAACAGCTGTTCACTTAATTCCTTTACTAAATTAGATCTCGTAATAACAGACAAACATGTCATGTCATAGAATATTTGTTTAAAGTTGAACACACTTGGATGTGTTCAGTAATATTTTTTGGATATTCAGTTCTAAAGATTTGTGTATAGGGTACAAACTAGAATGGAATGGCACTCATATTCAATATCGTTTGAAATACAAACTCTTGAATTTTGCGGATTTCAGATAAGAAAACGAGATCGGCAGCAAATAAAATCAAATATATGGACAGTCCTTTCCCGTTTAATGAGTTGGATCTGTGCTACACGAGATAATTCTTTTTCCTTCATGAACATGGAAAACATTAACAGGGGAGGCAATCTCACCATGTTTTAAACCAAGACTATACTATCGAAATAACATGTCTTTAAAACTATATGTCCGTCAAAAAAAATTAACTTTTGCATATACGCTTTCAATTATAGTAAGCAAGCATTTGATACATTGCTTTCCAAACCGCCAGGCTTCCTCTCTCAGTAGTGCAATCCTATTTTCTTAAAGGAACAGTGTGAAATTGACAGCCCGTCGTCATATCAGTGAAATACCGTTGAACAAAACACACAAACAAATTGATGTATGGTAAGACCATGCAGTCATGCTCCGATGTACACGCTCAAATTGATTCTGGGATTATCCCTGGAATGCAGATGTTCTTACCTGAATTAATCGGGCTGTATAGGCACAAGTCAATTTCAGGGATAGTGTATATACCTATACTATACAGGTTATAATCTCTCCCTCACTTTCAGGTATAAGTCCTAATTTTTCAGGTGGCATTCAGGGAGGTAATATACTGAACAGTATACATGGTTGTCGCACTTCTCTTTAAAAGAACTTTAAAGGTAAGAAGTAGTTCACATCCACCAGCTCAGGCTGTACACATTGCCGCACTTATATTCGAAGCAGCAAATCCAAAATTAGCCAACGATAAAATAACTCTGATACTTTTTTAAGCGCAAATGCACATAGAGTTAAGAAAGCAATATTGTAGGCGTACGTAATAAAACAATCTCTTCGGATTTTCTTTTTTCAAACGAAAACAAATACTCTTAATACAATTTCTTTAATATTTGAGTACAGTTTTATTTAAAGAGGTAAATACAAAAGAATAAAAAATATGGTAGTGTGTTCGTCTTCAATAAATATAAAGAGAGTATAATTTTTACCTTCTAACTGAATATTACAAAAGTACACAAAATTTACTAGGATTTGATACAATTTTATTGCTGTGATGTATTACCGAATCTCTTTGATAAGACGTGTGTTTTGATTCCTGAAATTCAGACTCTGACAAATCCTTTTTTTCACGCCTAATCAAAAAATAAGTGAACATCTTCCCTTTGCCTTTAATTGATGTCAAACCGCGAGCTCTAAATACGAGTCCAGTGCCTTGGAGCTGCCTGCAAGGTAAAAAATGAAAGTCACACAATTAATGTGTTTAAAAAAACAATCTTGCTTGAATTGAATCGGGGATTAGTATACTAATCCCAGAATAAATGCACTCATTTTATTCCAGTAACTTTGGTACACACCCATTCGCGATATACATTAGAAATGTAATTATCTCACCATATTTGATCAGGTAAATGTAAGTCTACTAAATGATTTAGTTTGAACCAAAATTGTCTGCACCACCGGTTAATTTGGATCCAGAATTATCGATTTCAATAAAACATTTATCGATAACAATATTTATACTTTATTTATCGACATAGAAACACCAAGGGAAAGCATTGCATAGCAAAACAACAATGCTGTTATTAAAACCACGCATAACAACGACACCTTTCATACCGCCAATCAAAGACACACAATAAACATTAACCAGGTGCACGCGAGCCCTCGTGTAAATAAACATGGGACAAGTTATAATTTCTCTGCTATTTACTCATATCCATCATTCAGTTGAAATTATCGACATCGATCGCT
Source organism: Mopalia kennerleyi (assembly GCA_034783855.1). Classification (NCBI taxonomy): domain Eukaryota; kingdom Metazoa; phylum Mollusca; class Polyplacophora; order Chitonida; family Mopaliidae; genus Mopalia; species Mopalia kennerleyi. The sequence goes on along the minus strand of JAVFBX010226055.1, from coordinate 13,939 downwards.
CACTTTTCGGAGTCGATAAAACCGGCGAATAATCGACATCGATAACTCAATTTTCAGAATCGACTGTCGAATTATCGAAATCGCAAAATGAAATATAAATATCAATAACTAGATTGATATTATCAAGTTTATTTAGCACTCTATAAGTTTCCTGACTTACATAGAGATTTAATAGCTATCTGTAATAATACTGATCATTGACCATACAGTTGTGGGAAACATAGGCATGGCTGAAACGTTTGACAAAAACGTAATCCTGAAATAAGTAACAAGGCTTATACTGTACTAATCTTGTTAATCTCCCTCGATTTATGAAAGGCGTCCAGGATTCGTTTGAGTCACTCGCCCATTCTGCGCAAAGATCAAACACACATCAGTACCTGGATATATGCCCATAAAGTTACAGTGATAACGATGTACATACTGATAAGTATCTTTGGTGAGATGAACATGATCTGGTAGCCCATGGCTTTCCATCCTGGATGCTGTATTAACCGTGTCTCCAAACAGACAATAGCGGGGCATCTTCTGTCCAACAACACCGGCTACTACTGGTCCTGTATGTATGCCAACACGAATCTGAATCAAGGGCTCAATTATAGAAGCATATTCAACAGACCAAATGACGCATCTTTTAAACATTATCGGTATATATATATATCTTAAGAACTACATAAATCGCCTTGGATTTCGACCACAGTATTTCTCAACAATTATGATTGATTGATTGGTGCTTTACCCCGTGCTTAAGGGTATTTTACTTATATGACGGCGGTCAACAATAATGACACTTTAACAGCCAAATAACAGTCAAAGCATTATATATTTCATCAAACTTTGCCTCGAAGATAATAAAGGACAATTAAGTTGAAGTTATACAACTGACGTAATTGTTAAAGGACAAGTTTGTCATTATTTGGAGAAAAAGCCCAATTTGGATTCACTGACTGGTTTAATAAGATAAAGTTCAAATTTGTTTACAGGTTATGTCCCACAAATAATCGTCAGATTTAATCGCAAAAAACTTTATTATTATTTCTGTGTAAAGTTTGGAATCATTGAGCATTAACAATGTGACAAATATCTCCCCAGCCCGCAGTGTTCTGGGAAACAATGCTACCACAACCACAACCAAATTTACACGGTCAATCCACTTCCGCCGGTCGTTAAGCACGAGCGTTACCGATGTAGGCAACTCGGAAAAGACACTATGTCTGACACGTTTTTGCCCTTAATACGTGTTGTCAGTTGTTCGTGGTGTGATTAGTTAAATGCAAATTTTCGTTATACTTTGTTGATTCTTCCCAAACGTTTGAATATAATTCCAGAAGTGTATCTTACCTGAATCGGTCGGTTTGTATGTGGACAGAACACCTGTTTTGCTGTAAGAACCATATCTATAGCCATCCGGGCGACTCTCAGCGCATGTTGGGGTATCACTTCCGGGACACCACTCACCACCATGTAAGCGTCCCCAATCGTCTCAACCTTTAAACGGCACATTTAACGAAATTTAGAATAATTTTAGATCAGCGAAATAGAAGCATAATTCTCTAACCAATAGTTTCAGTTATTTGATGATTTGAAACAGGTGTTATTCAGATAAACTGTAACTAAGGGATATGTGGTAGTGTTTAAGTCTGCCTATCAATTATTTATTTATTTATTTTGAAGTTGGGGTTGGTCTTTGAATACCCCCTATATCACTTGCAAGGCTGCCATTTAACATATTGAAACATGGCGTGGAATGATCGTTTCTTCTTTTTTTTTATTATCTCATAACGATGTGCTCATGACTTAAAATGACTTACAATCGTGTTACATCTTGCTGTCTATCAAGAAGGCTGAATTACGAGGTTTTGTGACGTAGTATGAATGGAGGGCTGTGTGGCGTTAAGGATATTTGATTGGTCAATTTTGGTAGACGTCTTCTGTTTAGTGTTTTAAGCGCAAAGACATGGTGGCCGAGGTTATTTTGACTGTATTTTCAATATTACTCAATGTTCAATATTTTTTATACACTCGCTACATTAACTGACATAAATGAACGGAAGAAGTAAGACCTTTTATACGTATACACATTCTATCGCAGCTGACGTCTTCGTTATTAGATAATTTAAGTAGCTAATAATGTATGCAAAGATATTGTACTGATATTAATTGTGTTCACTTCAGTTCAAAGAATTAAAAGACAAAGCATCTATCTAATGCGTGCCAATTTTTCCAATGTATTTTTGTTTTATGACACTCTGGCTAAGGGCAGTTTGTTTGAAGAGCAGCAATGTTGTCTTAACTTAGCACTGGAGGAAAATTAACTTTTCAGCATTATGAAAACGCGTCACATATGGGTTGTGCTAGTGTCAATTATTGTTGGAATACACCGTCTTCATATAAGTGAAATAGCCTAAAAACACCAATCAATCAATATTTTTTTGAATTTAAATGGGAGCGTTGGGCGGAGGACAGTGGAATTTTTAGCGCTGTAGCTAGACATGTTCTCGTCAGGAATAATTTGTACAATTAGTGATGCTGTATGCTATAATACTGCACCTATACTGTTACCCTGGCAACCGCTGCTGGAATAAAGATAACCAAACCCAAGGGATGATCGTCATCGTTACATAATAATATTCGCATTGATCCACCACCCTTCACCACAGTAATAATGACAATCGTTAAATTACATCTACCTGTCATGCTACTCAAAGTCAGAACGCTTTGTCAAACAATATCTGTGTATAATAATGCGGCCACCATTACTGCAGTCATTTCACCTAGCCATTCTAAGATAACCTGACAGCGGGTGATTCCCGACAAGGGAAGAAAATATATCACATTTTGTGTATGGAATAAAAATGAGCGTCGTAGTCTTCAACATCAGTCTTCAACATCAGTCTTCAACGTCAACGTCTTCAACATTAGTCTTCAACATCAGTCTTCAACGTCAACGTCTTCAATCACAGACGCTATCAATTAATCAACACAATTACTGGTTGAATTGACGTCAAGCATCGGTTTGTTACTCTGGAGTTTTTCTTCTATAAACATTATGACAATGTGTTTTAGATAAAATATCATTTCACTGCGTACTATAGGAACAGAAACAATGTTAACAATTGTCTCCCTTTTTTTGGTATTGCCCGCGTATACTTTAGCCGATTCCTCCGTTAATAAACTATTTGTGTAAAGTTTGACATGGGACCAGGATTGCGTCGCTTGGGTCCATTCGATACTGGGCAGCATGCGCCGCGTTTCAGACTTACTTTATATACGTCATGAATTGAGGTCAATTCATCAAACTTTTGGAAGAGTTCATTAAGAACGGACACGATCTGCATGGGCTCACATTGGGCTGCCATATTTGTGAAGGTGACGATGTCACTGAATAAAACAGTGGCTTCTTCAAATTTCTCTGAAAGCAAAGTTATATAATATTGAGTATTACCTGATGATGAAAGGACATAGTAATATAATATTGAGTATTATCTGACATAACTGGTATTAGTCTCGGTCCCACACAAATACAATCATAGAAATAATGGTTCTTTGAGGGTTCTTTAGAAAAGGGGATGTTTCTAAATGGAACCATTATCACAAAAACAGTTTTTTGATGTTATACGAAAGGGAGAAATACGTGGAACAGTTGTTGTGAGGGTTCCATACAGAACCATAAAAAGGGTTCCACCAGAGCCATGACTGAAGAACCTTTATGGGTTTTAAAAGAGTCATATGTTTCTAAGCGTGTAGTTATAATGCGGTATACAGTTAGGGCTGAGTTGTTCTGCCCTATTCTACTTCCCTCCCCCCTCCCCCCCCGATGGTTTCTTTACAATATATTTAGATGTAATGGTGTTTGATCGTCAGTCAAACAGAACAGCAATTAGCACATACGCTAGAGGGCACAATTGACACAACTGATAACAATTCAATTAAACTCACATGTGCTACAAACAGACATCATATAGGTTTTTATATTTAACTTGTCCTTAAGTGCTGTATAAATATTTAACGTACCGGTACATAAAGCACATTTTACTGAGTAATGTATATATATAACTATAAGCATTAGTCCCACTGGTATAGGCATGTCAATTAATTTAAATGCATGAATCGTCTGATTTTCGAAATAAGCTCACGGACACAAGTTTCTAAATAAATCTACAATGTTTCAATGGTCCAGTAAATCACATTCCGATAAAAAATATATTAAAAAGGACATTAATTGATAAATTGTTCGTGGAACAAATGCAATGAGTGCGATCTGAACAAACTCAGTAAGCGGCTGCAGGGGTGAAATAACGACAGTAACTAAAGATACACACAGATGCTTGGAAATTCAATATATTTGTTTATTTTAAAACCATTTGAAAAAAGCCTTTCGACTGTTATTTTAAAGATGATGCATTTAATACATAGTTAAATACATGAAAATTTAACATATATATTTTGACTTTTTTCTTTATAGATCAGATTTGGTGTGAATCAAGTCGTTTTGGTTGTGTAACGAATCTCTTCATTATTATCTTAACATCTTACCCGCTTCAACCCGCTTCCCTTGCCGCAACTGGTCTGCCACTTTTGACGGTAACATTCGATTGAGCAGTTCATCCGTTCTGGCCTTTTCTGTTTCTAAAGCCCGGGATAATTTCTGAAGTTGTGCTGTATTGGAATCCATTCGTTTACTAAAAATATAGATAGTTCATTTCATAACAGTTTTTGAGATCAGTAAGGAACATTACCATCGCGTTGCCTTTGTTTCGAAGAATTGTTTTCTAACTCCTTCTTGGATTAAATTATTGAAGTAATATTCATCTTCTTCTGCATATTTACATGTACGTGACAGATAAATGTAATATGCAGAAGAAGATGAATATTACTTCAATATTTTGTATAGTCGTGATCAACATGTGTTCGGGGTGGGTGGGGGTATACAATATACACCGCAGACAGCGATACATCCTTAATTCGACAAATGAGCCGAGAGCAAACCACCCCTTTACATCCCCGTAGTATCATCCATATACGAATGGTGAATTGTTTTTTAAAGAATACACAGATGTACATTGTTCAAACAATATCTGTTATAAATACTGTCTTGTTTTAGTTTTTACTCTTTGAAAGATGTTGAATTGTTTCTTTTACGGAGTTTATAAATATATATTATTTAACTCAAATTTAGAACGCTTGTTCAAACAATACCTGATAACAATTACTATCCTGCTTGTTTCTAACTTCTTTTTAAACATGTTGAATTGTTTCGTTTATAGAGTTCATTAATATATATTAGTTAATCCAATTCTGGAATGCTTTTTTAAACAATATCAGATAAACAAAATACTATCTTGCTTGTGTCCGTCTACTCTCTCCCTCCGTATGTGAATATACTTCAGCCAATCAGACCAGAGTACCATGGCAGAGGATGTCACTGATTGGCTCAGCAATTCATGTATGACCATCAACGAAGAGTTTCAGTAAGAGTTGAATCCGTTTTCGTAAGAAAATACTTGCAATTATTGCTACCATACGCTACGGCTATTTCACCACATTGTACCATTTGTTCTGCTTCTCAATGCTATTCTTCTGTTGGATTCCGAATAACACTAATATCAAAGACATATGAGACAACTACTTGTGTTTGTCTGGAGTCCGGTCATCGGTCTTTTCCTCCGTACCTATCCCTCTTTACACTGACAGATCTGCCGTGGAAACGTGTAACCTTGAGTATGGTGTAAGACACCAATCATAATAGACCTACACAGTGTGCGAAAAATCCACCGAAATCCTACCTGATTTCCACTTCAACCTTTGCCTTTTCTTTGATGAAAAATAATTCTCTGACAATGTCATCTTTTGGGAAATTCGTCAGGAAATTGTCCTGGTCGGTTAACTCACGAAGACTTGAGAAGTATGGAGACCCCATATATAGCAAATTTGATGAATCTGCTATTTGAATAAATTGACCTATTAAAAAAATTTATGAATTAATAAAGAAAACATGAAACTAACAAACATGGTTGCGTATATATGCATCTAATAATATCTAGGACAAATGTGTCTTAAAATATAATTTTCATTTTGGTGGCCCTTTCTATTACTGATTAATTGAAAAAAAAAACGTTTCTTTAGGTCACTAAACTTTTGTCAAATCGAAGAAACAAAATGAAATATCGGCATAGAGTTATTTTGTATATTTAATGCAAAGACTTCGTAGAAATCATCCTCTAAGTGCATAACCTCAAGACCCTATAACTCATGTGTTTTTTGAGATTTAAATATAATACGTCAATCTCTCCCTCGTCGGCAATCGCCGTCACAAGTCGTGTAATTTCTGTTTTCGTTCAGAAAGATGTTCAGCGTAACTCTCCAGCAGCCTTAGTTGGTAGGGAAAATTATTATCACGTATTAAGTTAACTTTAAGAGCAGAGATACGAACGGGAGGGGGCGGGTGTTTTTTGCACTTAAAGGAACACTAATATAACATAATCAAATGGTATGTTGGTTTGTAATATATTTAAACGTTTCCACAAAATAAAGCATGCACGTAATTGATCGAAATGTAACCTAAACTTTAATTAACATATCAATGTACGTTTCTTGCCTCTTAACGTCAATGTGTTCGTACGGCCATTCGGTACGGTCATCAGTGTGAACATTTTGTTCAAATGAAGTACAATTTCTTCATAGTCAAATTCAACATCTGGATCAGTGAGTTTGAACAAGTTCGTTAGTTTGCCTTCCAGTATCTGTAAATGTCCAAATAATTTGACTAAACCGTTTCCACAGCTCTGTATATTCAAACTGTCATCAACAACTAAGTGATATGGAGCTGCTGCCCGTAAGCTGCTGTGCGATAGAACTAGCTTTGATACGTCAGCAGCCGAAGAAGCCATTGGGCACTCCAATTCTACTCTTGACGCTGTGTTGGAAGGTGTTTCGTCTGTCTTTTTACTCAAATCACTCGTTATTATTTCTATAACAGCATATTCTTTGAAACCATCCATGTGACCTTCAAGAGTTTGGACGGAAAGAAGTCGAGCTTGAACGTCTACTCCAAATAACCGAACCCCTACTTCTCGCGCTAGACCTGAATATAAATAAATGGCTAGCATTATTTTAAACCTTGAGTGTTTCATCCAAAGCATAACCGGCCCTGTATTGATTGTGTGAGTGTGCGTGCGGCTTTGTGTGTGTACGTGTGCACGCAATTTAATGACTAAACTCAAATGCTTGCATGTGACAATCTATAAAATTCCGACAATATTTACACAATTAGTAATTCATGTCCTCAAACATCAACCAGTATATACAATTTAATCCATGCATGAAACAAGGTGTAGCCGTTTAGACTGACATTAACTGGGTTCCCATGGCTTTTTTAATATATTAATGGCAATTAACCAAACCGACTGAAATCGATAAGCAAACAGTATGTTTTTATAGCATACTAGAGAGCAGAAAAAAATACCATAGTTTCACACTTTCATAACATATTTGCTTATCGTTTCAATATCGGACCATTAACTGTACGTGTATGTAATGTAACATTAAACAGCGCAGGCATTATCTGACAGCCATTGTACTGGATATGTCTGTCATCATTCAATTACATCTGTGAAATATAACCGCAAACACGACATGTGCGTACGGGCCTGGTATCCACAGCGACTTGGTCCATAGTCTCTTGCTGGAGTTTCTGAATAATTAATTTATTGCAAATTGGCAAGCAGGTTAAAATGTTTACCAGCAGTTTACACTATCAAAAAATTCAACACAAAATTGCAATACAAAATGAATATATTTACCCAGAGCTATTTGATAAAGTCCCCGTCCTCGTTTAGAATAGCAATGAAGGATTATTTTTCCGTCAACCTCTTCACATCTAAATACAATAGTAGCAGATAATTGCTTATGATGACATAAAATCAAATTTGTGCTCAACACCGTAGGAAAGGGTATTGTATTTTTCAGCCACTTTGCTCCGTCAATATATTCTGACAAAGCGATTAAATCGTTAGAACAACCCTGCGATTTCATAAGTAGTAGTATTTTCATTCTTTTTGGCAGAATACTTTCTGATTTTGAACAGATTCCAGTTCACAAAATTGTGCAAGTTGAAAGTTTTCCATGAATCTAACTCTCGAAGGCGGTTATCGGAGTCTTCAAGGTGGTCGATGTTTACTGTTGGCTGTTTGATGCCTTACCTTGGCGGTTTCGGGTTCAATTCCCGGGCGGTTTTCAAAAAAATATTTCTGAACCAGAATCTGTTCAAACTCCGAAAGTGTTATTCTAAATTACACAAATACTGCTAATACATGAGAACATTAATTGTCCAATCTCTCCAGAGTCTGTTATTCTTCAATATATATTTTACAAACAAATCTCTTTTATTCCCTAAGATTTAATTTATTCTATCTGACGAATTAAGCTAGACTTTTTGGAAAAAGCTGCTCCTGTGGAATTTTTATATTCACCTGAAATGTGGGGGTATCATTCCCTCGTAGGTTGTGGCCAGCAAAGTATGAAGGAAGTCTAGATTTTTCAGGAAGGACACATAATCTCCCCCTAGTGTCCTTAACATATTACTATATCCCAAACTATTAGCATAATGATAGAAGTACTCTCCATATTTCTTCAGGACCAGTGGCCGCTCCAAACCTGTCAAGTACAAGGGATTATTTGTTATGAACGATTCCTTCCAGGTAGCAATTGTTATAATTAAGTTATATTATATTCACGCCTATATCACCTATATCACCATTTTAAAATTATGTCCCCTACATTCCGTTCCTACCGGGGACGAATTTAGAAAAATCACAAAAGTTGAATGACAAACCGGATTAAATATCTCAAAAATATTTTTTAAAAACTTAAGAAATTAATGTTTTATTTTATTCAATATGAGGGACACACTATTGCCGGCTACCTGTACAGAGACCACGATGACATTATCTAAGTTAAAAGCTGTTCTGAAAGATTTGAGTTACCTTATCAGTTATGATATGGTAAACTTGTTTGCTGTCTGAAAGCTATTTTATATAGATATGCTCACTGGATGTTCTTCATTTGATCTCTGTTCTTGGAAGCGAAAGAATGATTAACGGCAAACAAATACAGGATATTAAAACATATATATTTGAATTTAATGATAAAATTCAAACAGTGCTAATATGGCCATCAATTGACAAGTCCGTGTGACTTAAATATAGAGGAAATTATAATTGGCATAGTATTTCTCGCAAAACTATCAAACGTAGTTGTTGGAAACAGAGAATGAACATGATTTATTAAGGAAAAAACAAATGTGCTATCGAAGAAATATGGTGGAATAACTTCCAATATAATAATAACTATTTACAAATAATAGACACTTACAAATAATATAATAATATAAAATGATTAAAAATAAATCCATTAAAAAAAATTCCACATGAGTTTAGTTAATTTTTTTCATTAATTTATATTTAAATTACACAAGAAGAGGTACAGCGATGCTGAATTACAATAAGGACTGTAGGATAAATAAGTACTTTGATAAGGAAGATAAACAGAACAAAAAATGGCGAAAATGCCAAACACTTATCACTGTACAGTAATTGGCATCTCCAGCATAAATATACTAAAGACATCCCAACGAAGAGTCCGAGATGTGAGCAGTAAATTCCAGTGACTCGTTTCTACCTACCGGAAACTTCTACAGTGGCGGCGAGAAGACGTTCAGTCAGAGCATCCGGGTACTGTTGGAACTGCATGAAGTCAGTGGTATCATCACAATCAGCTTTTTGTCTGTGAGAAGATATGTTATACATTTCATTATAGTTAATATTTTAAATTATACTGTTGGAATTGACCTTTATTCAGTTCATTCAGTGTATTGGGTCATACGCATGGCATGACCCAAGCTATGGTCGGAGGAAACAGTATTCGTCTCCACCTCGTTAATGTTTCAGCGTTTGAAAACACAGGCAATGCAGTGCCGCCCCATGGCTATATACCAGCACGACAGCACATCAGTAGTATAGCCCCGATTAGCTACGATGGCGCAGTGGTGTCCATCTTCTAAAGAGCCAATGTTTTATTCCGAGGTTCTCTGCTTTACAACCCTTGGCAGATTGATCACATATAAATATAATTACAGCTACTCCCCCTGGCGGATAAAATGACGAAGTTTCGAGTCGAAGCTCTGATAACAAATGTTGAATGTTATATTCAAGTGTTGACAATTTGTTTAACTTTGTAAAGCACTATTGGCGTATATATGGAGAGTTTGTGTCTGTAGGGGTGGGTACATATGTAATACTCTTATTGAGTGGGTCGAATACCCCGAACATATCCTTTTTTCGATAACACTTCACCCACTCTCATTATTGACTATCGCTGTCATTTTCACTATTTACTAGCAGAGTCCTCTCTCAACACAGCACTTGATTGGTTGAGTAGAAGTTCCCACGCATCCAATTAATCGCCTGGAAGCCGAGTCTGATTAGGTGCCTTCAATCCGCCAACGATTGTAATGCAGAATAGCTGGGAATAAAACTACTGGTTAGCAAAGAAGAATGGTGTCAGGGAAGTGTTTTTAGCTTCGGTATGTACAAGTTTCTCCTGGCTTCGGGAAATTTGTTCTACTGGAACTAGCGATTTGGTAGCTTTCTGGGAGTGACAATTTTAGCCTTTTGCCACGGTCTAGAGCCTGTTTTTAAAATTCGAAATAAGAGATCAACATCAAAAGCATTAACATCAACATACTTACAAAATAGTTTGCCAAATGTCCGCTCCATACTGTTCTATTATCATGGCCTTCAAACACAAATGAATGTGACCAAACTGAAAATATAATCATAAATAAAACTAAAATGAATACACAAGTACATCTTGTAGACGGCTTACCTATCTATGGCAAGCCGTTTGATCATTTCTACCTTTATTTAACAAATGTTGAATTCTTTTTTCACATATGTTAAATTCTTTTTCACATATGCAAAATTCTTTTTTATATATGTGAAATTCTTTTTTTACATATGCACACTAAATGATTCATTGTACACATGTGAAAAGGAATTCCACATTTTTGAAAAGAAATTCAACATATGTGGAAAATAATTTTACAAATATGAAAAATAATTTTACATATGTGAATTTTTTTAACATATATTCGTTATGGATTCAAATGTCTCATTAATGATTTGTTTATGGGTCAGCCTCCAAAATTACTACCCTCGTTTCATAAATTTGATATCTCCGGGTCACTCATTACGGATCCTCTGTATATCTCCCCGTGTGGGATACAGCTTACCGACGCTCTGATTGGCCATTTTCTGTTCATTGATTCGTTTTCAAAACAACCATAATTGGCCTGCAGTTTGGTGATCTTAGCTCATATTAGTTACAATAATGAACCTTTGGCACCTATCCGCCGACGTGTTCGAAAATCCTTATCTTATTCTTCACAGGAAATTTAACACTTCTCTCGTTTCCTGTTTGTTGTTTGTTGTCTCTTGGTCCAGTCCAAACGTTCGTGCTCAGATACTGAAGGAGTCTGGCATGTAGTCTGTTTTCCATACGGGTTATAATGTGTTTCCCATACTGGTCTTAGTCTGTTTCCCATATGGGCCTTAGTCTGTTTCTCATACTGGTCTTAGTCTGTTTCACATACTGGTCTTAGTCTGTTTCCCATACTGGTCTTAGTCTGTTTCTCTTACGGTTCTTAGTATGTTTCCCATACGGGTTTTAGTCTGTTTCCCATACGGGTCTAAGTCGGTTTCCCATACGGGTCTAAGTCTGTTTCCCATACGGGTCTAAGTCGGCTTCCCATACGGTTCTTAGTCTGTTTCCCATACTGGTCTGAGTATGTTTCTCATACGGGTCTTAGTTTGTTTCCCATACGGGTCTTAGTATTTTTCTCATACGATTCTTAGTATGTTTCCCATACGGGTCTTAGACTGTAAAAGTGTTTTTTTGCTTGTAAGTTTGTTTTGTGTTTAACCTTGTACTCAAGGGTTTTTCATTTATATTACGACAAATTGTTCATTTCTCAACGGAGAACAACGGAATGAAACCTTGTATAAAACAAACCTCCGCGATTACCTGAATTACTTAGTGTGACTCTCACATATACCAGAGGTTATAGGGAGCCAAATCTGTGAGCGGTATCTCGAAGGGCGGTTCATATTCCGATACATCAACCATTAAATACAATTAAAGATAATAAAAAGAAGAATCCATGGACAGTCATAAATAAACTAACATCAGATGTTAATAACATTAAGCCTATCTCGATAACAAAAAATAATGTGCTACTCACAGACCCTAATCAAATTTGCAATGAATTGAATTCTTTCTTTATTAACTCTGCTGAGCGGCTACTGCCTCAAAATAACTCTGATAACACAGTATATCTAAATAAATTGGAAAACTTTGTTAATAATAAATTACCTCCTAATAATAAGTTTTCGATACCTCCAGTGACTTCTCAGTATGTGTTTAATTATCTTAAATCTTTAGATGTTAAAAAAAGTACAGGCCTTGACAATATTAGTCCAAAATTTCTTAAAATTAGTGCTGATGTTGTAACACCTAGTCTGACAAAAATAATAAACATGAGTATAAGTTCAGGCATATTTCCTAAAATTTGGAAGAATTCAAAAATTTGTCCATTGCATAAGGGTGGATCATTACGCACTACAGAAAATTATAGACCAATATCGATTCTACCCATACTTTCTAAACTGATAGAACGTCATATATACGACTGGTTGTATACCTTTGTTACTTCACACAATCTTTTGATTGATTCCCAGTCTGGCTTTCGTCCTAAACATTCTTGCTTTACGGCCTTAACTAGACTTACTGAGACCTGGCACAAGGCAATACACAACGAGGAAGTAATAGGAGCATTGATGATTGATTTCAGAAAGGCATTTGACCTAATAGATCACGATATACTGATACAAAAACTTAGAATATATGGGTTTAATGATAGTGCTATTACATGGATGTCATCTTATCTCAACAACAGATTTCAACGAGTGTCTTTGGAAAACAGCCTATCCGAACCACTTTTGGTTAAATCTGGTGTACCACAAGGGTCTATTCTTGGACCTCTGCTCTTTATTCTTTATATGAATGATCTTGTTTTATGTATTGATGATTGTAATGTTGAAACCTATGCAGATGACACCACTATTCATTACTCTTCTAAAAGCATGACTGCAATTAAAGATAAACTGAACAAAAGTCTGGCTGACTGTTCCAATTGGTGCTATGGTAATAAAATGATAATAAATGCAGAAAAGACTAAATCAATGATTATTGGGTCTTCTCAAAAGTTAAAGACAGCAAAAGAAAAGTGTCTGAATCTAACAATTGACAATACTGTTATTGAAACAGTTGATAACTTAAAACTACTCGGGCTGTTCATAGACAAAAAACTGTCATGGGAACATCATGTCAATTATGTGTGCAAAACTATTTCACAACTTTTATCAGTTTTACGTAAAAACAAAGCTTTGCTTTCCCAAAGCTCAAGATTACTTTTTTATAATGGCTATATATCACCTCATATTAACTATTGCTTGACTATTTATGGAAACTGCTCTATTCAAATGCTAGACAGAATAAATAAACTTAAAAAGACTGCTGCTCGACTTATTTTAAACGAACCACACAAATCACCTTCTTATGAACTTTTTCAACGGTTGCAATGGCTAACTGTTTATGAACAAATACAACAACAAAAAGCAGTAACAGTCTACAAGTCACTTAATAATCTCTATCCCCCGTACATGAAGGATCTTTTCCAAGTAAATGTTTGTGCGTATGATAATCTACGTTCTGCTTCAAGAAATAATCTACAGGTCCCATTCCCTAGAACTGAAACATTTAAAAAAAGTTTAACTTATTCTGGCCCAATATTGTGGAACAGTTTGCCAGAAGAAATTAAAAA
>JAVFBX010226045.1:0-11082 GCA_034783855.1 Mopalia kennerleyi | reverse complement strand
CTTCTGGTGAAAAGCTAGTGTGACAAAAACAACAACATGGTTAGTCTCAAAGGTGCTACCTCATCATTATTGACGTTTATTTGTGTATAAGACTAACACGGCTATCCTATATTTATCATATAGCCTGTATGAATATCTGATTATAGACCGATGGCTCATAGTTTCTTGGAGTACAGATGGACTGAAGGATTGGGAATTTGGACGTTTGTCTTCTGACAATTGATACATGCATTGTTCATCTTTTGAATAACCCAGCCCTGGCCAGCAGATACGAATACCAGCCACTAAAGCCGAACACATCCTTGATTAGATAAAGATAATCAATGATTACATTACATTCCATGCATACAAAAACCGTAATTTCAAAAACGAATTACCTTGTTAGCACTATTATTGTCTTACTAGGAATTTATCCAAGTTAGCCATGGTAAAAAATGATTTGTACGAGCTAAACTCTTGTTCTACTTTTCTGCATTTCGTCGTATATGTGAAATACCCGGATAAAGGAAAACGGACAGAAATGTAATCTAGTGGGAGTGAGTTTATAAGAAGAAGTGTAATGCCAGGTAGTGCTTCTTCCTTATAATGTTTGTGATAGGTACCCAGATAATAATGCCAAATGTCATATTAGATTGGCTGTATATAAGGTTGGATGAGAGAAAAATATACATCATGAACATTCATCATACTATAGATACACAAATATAGAACAAAAGATTTACAACGTTATGTAAAACATGTATATGAATATATGAAGACGGAGTAAAACACCAATGAATTAGTCAACCCTCTTACAAAACATATCCTTCAGGATCCCATAGGATTTTTTCCAAAACCCTACAATTGTTTTCTATGTAATCCTAAAGGTTCTTTTATTGATATAGAATTTCCAGAAAACTATATAGTATCTTATTGGATGTTTCTGTAAGGGCCTATTCCCTAGTCTGCGTGTACTAACACACATAAAACAATTAAATTGTTTTGAATTGCTTGAAAACCGCTACCGAAAATAGCCAGGCAAGAAAAAACACTGACATGGCCCTTCTATGCTTCCGTATTGTTGTCTGGGAGATAGGAACACAACTTGAGCAAAGCACTGGATCGCTTTAAGTAGGCTCTTATTAATGTCAAGTACTCACTGAGTACCTGGACGTGAACAGATCAAGATGGGAAACAAGGTAGAACGCAAATTTTTTTTGTACATTATCTTTCTTTTACATTGCGATATTTTACGCGCAAAGGTTCTGTTTTATTGGTTGTTAAATATTTGAACGAATCAATAGATTTTTCTCCTTTTTTCAACATAACTATTTATTCAATATACAAATAAATGACATGGTTTGTAAAAAGCTGTGCGTGGGTAAATATTACGGAATGAGTTTAAATCAGTGCCCTAACACTTACTTTCTATTTGAAAAAAAACGCCATTGTGCTGTACCGTATCCATTACATATCGTTCTGCACAAATTAATTAATTCACTACGACGTTTGTGTTGGAATCCGACATTTTGTTAGTCCGCATGCGAGATATGTTTTGACGGACTGCACGATGTATCTGTACGGCGTGTAAATGCCTGTAAAATTCTACTTGAAATTGACTGAAATTAAAACTCTAGGCCAGTTTTAGAGAGCCATAGTTTACTGTACTTTTTACGGATCTGGTCCATTTTGGGTAAAACGTGTCTAGGAATGGACCCAGCCTGTCAGATCAAAATTGCGATCATTGTCCAATGTTCATAACAAATCAGTAAGTAAAGGACATCGTATAAAAAGATATTGATGAAATTTATTTGTAAAATAATATGTTATCCTGTTACCCTCAGTGCAAACATGGCCGATAATTTTAACTCTATACATGTTATTTATTGCTAAGGAGACATTTTTTACAAAACTAAAAATGGGAAAAAAGGAACATACCTTCCATTTTATATAGCAATAACCCTTCAAACATGACTTTGTGCAAGTTTACCATTGATTCGTCGTTCTCGCTTTTCTATATAATAAGAGATATCATTTTATATCGCTTAACGGAAATTCATAAAAAATCTACTCCTGTATTTCTTTTGTCGCATACCCTTATTCATCAATAATTAATTAAAATTCGTCTCGATCAGATATAACAAAAAAGAAAGCGCAGCAAATCCAGTGATCGCTCCACGAACTCAACCGCAGGTACATTCGAATATAATATCACCTTATTTACCAAAGTCAAGATCGGTAACTATGGGCAACCCAGATGTGTTTATTCGCGTTAACATTAGCAAGTGTGTGGTTAAACTGAGCCGTGGGTGACCTAGAAAACTTAACTATTCGTTGTGCCATCTTTATTTAGTTTTGAAAGTGGGAAATTACATCCAGCACATATGGCATTACTTCTATTTCAAATAAAGTGTATCTTATGCTGATGGTTTACCATGAATTCAGCTATAACACTGAAAGGAAAACGATGACATTAGGTCACATTGATATAATACAATTCGCTGCCCTCATTTAATAAAGACTATGATGCACAATACATCAATTGTCAATGTAACAGATGTAATACTATGTAGTCTCGTTCTTTTCATATTCTGACTATCGTTTTATAAAAAACTATAACGGTATTCAACATCAGTTAGTTTTAGAGTTCTTCTTGATACTGTTATATCATTCAAAGTTCAATTTGGTTCCTAGCATTGCATCATCCAAATTTGGGGATCCAGAAAAACTTCTTTCTGGTATCGCCACAAGACATGTACAGACGGAGGACAGAGCGCCCATACTAATTATTGCCGTAGGGTATAAAGCACCTGTCTACTCGTCGCCTGACGTGTTGTATTTGGTCTAAATCTCGCCTGTGTAGCAAACCAACGAGACGATATCACATTCGTCATCTCATCATTTATCCTATCAGCTTAACGTTTTGTTTCTGATAAATATTAAACTTGAAAAAGTCTAAGATGAGCAAAAATACATAAAGATGAGTATGTCGAAATTGAATACAAACCAAACGCTTCAAATTGCTTACTACTAGTATTTCTTTTCTTTTTTTTCACTTTTTTCAGGTTCTGTTTGTGGCGTTAGCGGTGGTTTTCAGTCAGATTTGTATGGTACACGGTGGAAGTAAGCAAGTCGTTTATTTTTTTTCTTCCGTTCGAAAGATGTCAACTTTCACATTCGGGTTATTTAACTCATATGATAATACTTGATCTATATATGCATACGATTTCTGAAGTTTAAACGGACACACGTGTCCATTGAATGGATCTTAACAATATTTGGAAGAAAGTATGAAGCACTTGTTTTAGTCATGGGCTACTAAACTAAATACACTTATCTATTTGGTGTTACAGTCATTACACTCTGAGAAATAAAGCCCCAAGTATGTGCTGCTTGTTTTTCGGCTGACATTAATCAAAATTGCAATACATTTCAAAGTTATAGTTGGATCTTAGGCAAACTTCGTGTTTGGAATTCTGAGTCAAATAGGGTCATGTATAGGCCTAAGGTAACCACTTTTATTCTATGTCTCCGAGCTTTCCACAAAAACAGTCATATATAGGACTATAAGAACCACCTTTATTTTGTGCCATACTGCGCTTAGAAGCATTTTTAACCTTAAAATCAAGCCAGTGGTTCTGTAGTTGGCCCCGTTACAATCACATTGCTCCTGTATATTTAACTGTAGCATATATGATATATTCCCTTGACAATTTCAACATGGTCTAAGTTTTCCCTTTTGGTGTAAAATGTTTTGCAGCCGTTACCTATGGCAATGCCTGTTCATCTACCTCCGACTGTCTACCTAGTGTGGGCCTGACCTGTCAGTTTCTATATACTACATGTGCTAAAGGGGCTTGCGCCTGTGCGACAACCGAATATTGGGACTCAAAAGATAGCCAATGTCATGCAAGTAAGTATTCTTGACATCAGTTTAAATAAATAGTATTATATAGTTTCACTTGTCACATCGGTTCTAATAACGTGCACAAATACATAGCATATTCACTAAACAAATCTCAATGTTTACGTCGTGCAATTGATTCCTCATATCTTTGAGGTTATTTACACCATATTCATTGTTTCCAGCGAACAGAAGTTCTTTCCGAATATAATTGAACCTAAGGAGGACGCAAATGGCGTTTATCACGAGTTCCCAAAAGAAGTCGGCTAAATCTTATCGACGTCCAAAACGATGTCTGTTAGTTTAAACTTGTTTATTCATCGCTGTCCGGATACTTTTTCCAAGAACAAAATAAATTTGTGTCCATTTTAAGCCTCTACCGGTCAACGAACGGAGTATCTTCGGCTGACAGTGTCAACACTCTACCCATTTATAACAGGGCCGTTGGTAGTGATCATCCGGCTGCCCAGTGCTCGCCAAATAATGTTTCTTTCATGTATTTAACTGGCGCTGAGTGAAAAACCATTAAGTACCGTGTAGCTGCCCGTAGTGTAACAACTCTCCAATTTTGTCCCGGAACTTAATAATGTTATTGTGTGTGATTATTCCAAGCATGGGCGAGTTCAGAACAGCATGACGTTATTCGAAACATCGTATGAAATAGTGTAAAATTATTCGAAATCTTATATCAAGTGACATCACCTTCGTGTTGCATAATGAAATGAAACGCGTTCCCTCACAACGTCATAGTGTCTACGAAGGCATTTGAGGTCTCAATAGAGATGACTTGGGAAATGTGCCGTCGTGTATTCGTGATGTACTATCGAGAAGTTTATTTTAACTAGTGTATATGCTATCATACGGATTCGGAGTGGTTATGAAGGACGATTTGATCATCTCCCAGCCTTCAGTGTAAGTGGTAAGCTACATCAACTGAATGGGTTCTATTTCACCGTAGAATTAGTTAAATTCAGCGATGCGCAATTAATTTTGTCTTTGATCTTATTTTTATTATAGTAATTATTATTATTTTTTCAGAATTGAGTATTGGTTCAAGCTGCGTTACAACTCAAACTTTGCCAGCCTCATCAACATGCGCTAGTGGTACAGTAAAATGTGACACTGGTTATTCAACCTATCAAGTCAGCAATTGCCAGCTCGGCACGAAAGCTCTTGGAAACGAATGCGCTGACGTAACGGCATGCATTGATCCAGGTAAGCTTATTGCATATACATTATTGTACCAAAATATTTATTAAATAACTTAAACACTTCACAGCTACCTTTGGGTGGAGATGAATATAGAAATTTAATGATCTTAACCATTGCTAGAATCTGATTTAGCTCCCTGTGTGGTACATACAAGAGTGAAAATAGGATATTATACCGCATTAAGATTTTTTTGCCTTTTTCTATGGGAGACAGGTCCCCCATGGACATGGACAACATCCATCTGTCATGTAGATAGATAATTTCATATTTCGTTCGAATTAGTACAAATACTAAAGTACAAATCGTATGGTTACAATCTTTATAATATTTTGAAGTTCGCAAGAAACGTGAATAATCAAACTGAGAGAGAAAACAAACACACACATCGACTTTCTTTAATCAACATTCCTGTGTCGGCTACTTGTTTTAATATACTTTTTCGAAATATATATAAATTCATGTTGTTGGGTGGGTAAACGGGTCCGCGAACAAACAGCGAAGACAGTAAACGTTTTCACCTAAAACGTACCTTTGATAGAAGAAAAAAATATTCACTTGCCACAATCTGGTGCTCGGCTGAAAGGCATGACTGGTTATCCACATTTTAATGTCCACTGTTAAAATATGACCTTCAATAATATAATTTACAATATTTTCCAATTGTACACATGTGCAGTGTATTTTAAGAAGATTTAAAAATTGACTTGCTTTATCATCAATCTTATGGCTTTAACAAAGAGGAGGGTTAAGTTTTATTTCATTAGGATTGTGGCAATAATACATGGAAATGTTTTACAACGAAACGTCAACATAATTATTCCAATTTGGAACAAGGCTGTTTTACCATGGCAACACGTAGATTAAGGTATTCAGGTGTGAGACTATCACAAGAAAGAAACATAAAGGTTATAACTAGGTTGAGTCAAATACAATTGAGCAATTGACCAAAATATGATTGTACTACTACGAGTCAATTAATAAATGGATTTTATCTTGGAACAGCTGCAACGTGTGAAACACTTACTGGCGCATCAACAAAGACGTGCAACTGTATAGCAAACTACAAGAACGTCAATGGTGTATGTGAAAAAGGTACGTTGAATAAAGGTATCTTTTGAGAATGACTAGTGACCTGCGTGTCACTTTCCACTAAAGGTATGAATATCGATTAGTACATGAATTGTCGGACGGTATGATCTCTCTGTACGGAATCTCTTGGCTGTACAACTTGTACCGACTTTACACGGTTAATAAAGAAATTGACCTCTTTAATAGCCGAAGTAAAATCAAACTAGTCCATTACAGCCACTTTTGAAGTAGATAATTCAAACAATCCGCTGTATGTGAATCCATGAACAACAAAATTAGGAACAAAACGTGTCAATTTTCGATGTTTTCATAAAATACCTCGATTTCCGTCGAGCTAAACCAACAATTGATCTCTGATTCCCCAAAGGCTCCCACGAGCAGAGGCCAGTCATATACATGTAATATGATCACATAGATTTGGTGTTTCATTTACAGCGGCCAAAACAATGAACTTTTACTTCTTTGGCATTAGATGACAACATAATCAAAAAGGTGAATTACCCAAGGAAAGGATTATACACGTGTCTTTTTTTACCTCTATTCTAGTATTATCTAACTTCTGGTTCTGTTTTCAGCGAAGTTAAGCGAAACCTGTACTGTAGGGTTAGATTGTACTTCTGGTGTCTGCGGTGCAACCAGTAAGACTTGTGAATGCGCCTCCACACTAAAAGTCTACGAGGGAAATTGCTTAGGTGAGTAGATGAGCAAACAACCGGTAATCATTAGACTGACTTTGCCTATGTACACATACGTTCATGTGGACAGAAATATTAGCTGCTTAAAACAATCTTCAATCAGGAATAGTAATAATAATAACCAAATAACAACAACAACAAACTGTTGATACCGACATAAAAAACAACACATGTATACACGGAATCGAGAGAGTTCCCAAAGTCGAGTTTTTCCAGAACGTAGAATTTTTATTATTTCATCCATATACCGGTAATCACGTATATGACGGGTTGACGAGAAACAAATGATACCGGAGAGTCACAGGGCGCAAATCATAGACACAGCATTACATCTGGTTCGTATTGACTACGGAAAACGAGAATAACAAAAAGGATTCTTCCATCCACCTACCGAGCCCTGAATAATTTTACTACCAAATATTTCTGATTAAGACCACTGATTTTTTTTTATAGCAAAATTGGTTTTTCAACATTTATTTTTAGCCTATGTTTGACACATTGTGAAACGTGTTGAGGTTAACGCGGGAAGCTCCTAAGAAACTATGGGATAAGATGATTGGTCGCCAGCAAGTGTAGGCCTACAGCGATGCATATACATCCGGTCTATCATTGCTTTAATGCGTCCTATAATGCATTGAATGGATTAACAGTTACTTTTGTCTGTCAGATATGTGTATATATTATGGGCTAATACAATTATTACCATGATTAATATTAAACTTAAATGGGGCATATCAAGGGATGATTATTTGTTCCCAATGTCATATCACTTATATGGCGACGGGTTGTCAATTTTTTACTGTGCCTTACATAAGAAACCGAGAGAAAACGCACAACTGCCGGAGCCACGTAGCGTTTGGGACTCGTATATATGATGTCGGCAGACCGGCTCGTGAGGTATACATCGAAATATGATCGGTCATAACCAGTAAATTACTCTTCAATCGAGTTCTGACAAATTATCCATACTGTAATCTCTCAATTATTTTAGCTTATGGTACAGTGAAAGTGAACGGCACGTGCTCAGTTAATGCACTCTGTGAACTGGGTCTACAGTGTTCAACGTGTCCTAGTGAAACTCGTTTGAGTTGTCTTAAAATCAAACCCACCGAGTCGGGTGAGTCATTCTTCCAATATTTGATCGATAATTACCAGTTAAAGGAAGGTGTAAACAACAGCCACAAATATTAAAAAAAATGAATAAAAAGTTAAATGAAATATACAAATGTGGTTAAAAACAGGTAAGACAAAATTTGACTTTCACACGTACTTTGTCACATGAGTTTAGATTTCAATAAATGTATAGAATAGCAGGCGCCCTAAATTGTATTCCAATAAGTGTAATAGTACTAAACAGAGATCACCTTATCTTCTAAAGGACGTCAAATTTTATTCAACCAAAGGGGTACAATATATATATATATATATATATATATTTTTCTGTTTTTAGGGTCAACGTTCGTCTTACCAACAATTGCCAATATAATGGCATCTGTTTGTTTTGGAGTCCTTTGGAAGAAACACCTTTTCTAGATGTTGAATAAGTTTCATCCCAGAAAGACGTCAATATTCGCAATGATGGAAACTATTATATTAGATTGGGCCAATCTGTCGTGGTTGTGCTGGTATGATTTCAATAAATTTTGAAGTGTTTCACTCTAAACAAATCTTTGTATACATATCCTTTATTTGTATTATAAGTATTATCCTGGGAACAAACTGATTATCTCTGCGCTGTGCTAGTTTGACTGCTCGATATGTGCGAGCAATTTCTATAATACAGTTACAATGAATTTATTAAAGTTTATTTCATCAGCAACCATGTTAAAACGATATCATGTTCATCTTAAAGGATTTATGTCAACAAAATGCATTTTCAAAGGCTATAATGCTTTGGTAGAAGTCATATTGGAAAAATATGCCGTTCCCAATCACTTTAAACAGGTTTTTCGTACACAGCGTGTGTTTGACCTTTAACGGGCCTCAGGTGAATATGCATATTTGAGAATCGAAAACGAGGCTATTTGACAATGACGTCATAGTAAGGGTAACCTTTTAAGCTGACATTTGCTCCACTGTGTTGAATTGCTTTACCACTCGCTATCTCGACGTTTATTTTATTTTTCATAAAGTTTTTTTCAGTTTTTAAGGCGATTAAAGTACATAAATCACATATTAAAGCCATACTCTATCTATTAAACCCAACATTTATTAAATTTGGGTTATTTTTGACGCAGAAATTGGCGAGTAAAAATGAGGTACTTTCGGCCACTTTATCGCTAATTTACAATTTGCGGAAAGTTGCGGACTGGATAAAATGGACAGCGTTAGCTAAATAACTGTGTTTTAAGGCGATTAAAGTACATAAATCACACATTGAAGTCATACTCTATCTGGCAAACGAAAGATTTGGTAAATTTAAGTCATTTTTTACGGAGATATTGGCTACCAAAAATGAGGTAGTTTGAGATCTCTGTACAAGCCAGTTTGTTCCAAATGGCCATCCGTATCGCCAGGGTCTATAGACTCTTTTGTTTGTTTATCTGCCGATGACATGTGAGTTGTGCTAACATCCAATAATATTTGTCAATACACTGAACTTCCTGACACATTTTATACGCCAAACCGTAACGGGACTTTAAATCACCCATTAGCCGTGTTAAACATATAGGGAAACACGGTTTGAGTTTTGCGCTCTTCCACCCAGACTGTAGACTTGAAATTTTAGTAGAAGGTCCTGTAACTCCCACTTCTAAGACATGTTTACCTATTAAAAAGATACATAATTTATTCGGCTGGGACATAAAACCTGTATAAAGAGGGTTTACTTAATTGAAAATTTGAGCCCTAGCCTATGCTTCAAATCTCGATGTTGGGCAATTGCACAACTTGGGATCTTTAAACCCAGATGAGATAGGTTAAGATAGACTAATCACTTTTAACAGATACACAGCTTGGTACTTTCACATATTGATCATTTGAAAAGAGTTAGGAAAAAGCATCATGCTGTACAGAGCGTATATGTCAATCTCGTTAGTTCGTGGCTCTCCATTCGAAAGGACCATTCAATATTTGTATCTCTGTTTTAGGTAAACACTAATATATCCGTTAATAAGCGTTTGACACCGTGAAGTTTTACACACATGACAAATGAACCATGTTCTAATAGATTAATACATTGGTTTCATTTGAGGTTGCATATAGCTGTGTCATGTCGGAATATCCCGTACACCGTAAAGTTAATAATCTCGGGGAATATATGGGTCATTTTAGATGGCCCACTTATCCACGTGTTTATTGTTTATGTCTGAAGGGTATTCTTGTGTTGATATGATGACGTCACTGGAGCTACATTATTATATTAAATTACTTATAGAGGACAAAATTTGTATTATAATTTATTGGCAGCAAGTCATTCATAAGAAAGGAACGGTGTTCAAATGAGATTTTACCAAATAAACGGGCTTGATTGGTGTTTTTTTGGGGGGGTATAAAGCCGTGGAGTGCTTTGGTTCATTGTATTGCTTACATCTGAAGTGTTGATATGATGACGTCATTGGAGCTACATTATTATTCAAATACTTACAGCGGACGAAAGTTGAATCATTTGCTACAAGTCATACACAAAAAAGGAACAACGTTTTGCTTAAACGTGATTTTACGCGGGAAACGGGCTTGTTTGATGTGGATTTTTTTTTATATTTATATACAAATCTGCGGTTTACTTTGATTGCTTTCCACGCATGCGCACAAAACATCCTGCGGTTTAGTTTACACGTTTTCGTGTAATATTATTGCTTCCATACGCCTCCGGGATAACTGTATTGGTACGGAAAGGGTCGAAGGATGTTCTGACATGGTGACGCATGTGGACCCAACATGCGCTGGGCCGCTCTAGCTATACTACATGAAGCTTCCTAACCGCTAAAAATAGCCGAACGCTACCATGGTTCGGCACTTTAACTTCCAATATATACAAATTGCATGGCCTTACCCTGACGTAAACCCTCTTTTTTTTCTTCCTTGAACACTCTTTGGTTAAACCGACACATAAAATGACCAATCGACTTCCATTTTCATGTCAACTTCAATCATTTTTCAACAGTACCACACTCGCTCAAAATGTCTTCGGCGGTAATTAGGTCATGCGGATTCAACGTTATTTAGTATTCAGAGGCAGACCTTATTTCGCGAGATTTTGTA
>JAVFBX010226034.1:0-11083 GCA_034783855.1 Mopalia kennerleyi | reverse complement strand
CTTGTAATTGTTCAGACATAAATTCAGTCGTTAACATTTAAATTACATTTTACCTGTAGACTGACTAGTAATTGTTCCGACATGGACTCGAACGTTAACATTCTACCTGTAAACTGACTAGTAATTGTTCAGACATTGACTTGAACGTTAACATTCTACCTGCAGACTAACTAGTAATTGTTCAGACATTGACTCGAACGTTTTTATTCTACCGGTAGACTCACTGATAATTGTCCATAAAAAAAAAAATAGATCCCCAACATGCGAATTTTGAAACATTAGGTAATTATGTAACTAACCTATATACTACATGTAAATGTCGATAATAGAAAGTCCAGAGAAGTGTCTTTGAATGCCTTTGGACGCCCACAACAGTGCTGATGAGATACAACGGGGACTACATACCCCCGCCCACCTCATCTCCTCAAGTACCATCATGCATAGGTTACCAATATTTTTTATAGCCGGTGTAACTCTTTATAGAAAGTGAAGTTGTTTGTTTAACACGACACCTGGCGAATCTCTCAGCGTACGTTGTGATCACATTAAATCGATAGCTCTGTTCCATCATACGGCCTTCACAAAACATAATTAATATAATGGATTCATTATCTTATTCAAAGCAACAAACCACCCATTTCAAAGGAGCCGTTTTGATTCCGTCGAGTTCTGCGATATCAACAAAATATGACATATAAACAATTTTGTTTAAAACATCAATTTAATACAGATGGTGTGTCTTTAACAAATCAATGTTAGGATAGCTCTTAGCTACTCGATGATTGTAGTACTAAGCAGCAAATGTACACAATGTTAAGCCTGGTATTTTGCATTACCATCAGTTTATCTCGGTGGTAAACCGCCAGTTATAGGATAATGAGCTGCGGCATTACACTGTCCATTTGAATAAAATAAAAATGAACATGTGCTTTGGATATTCATTATGCTTGTTTATATGTTAATAGACAAATACTTACAGTAATCAAAGTAAATCCACCAATAATGCACTCATTTATGATGATGGGGTGAAGTGTTTTGTTTCCACTTATTGCTGATTATTTTATCAATGTCCACCACTACTGATCTTCTATAACATTACATCGCAATATTTACCGAATCATCTTAAAAATAAATGCAGCAAACAAGCGCACAAAAGATGACTTAATGAATGGATATTACATTGCGGTCCATGGTAGGAAATGTCCTTTAAAGCAATTATAACATTTAACGCTCAGTATTAACACTAACCTACAACTTTCTCACACTGCCATATTGTAAATTTCAATTTAGATTTCATTTAAACGTGATCCCACGTTATTTTCCAATAAACGTCAAAGATTAGTCTCTAAATCAACATTAATGTTTAATTATCGTTGGTGAAGAATCTGTTTGGTTGATTAAGCTGGTGGTGAATAAACTACCTTAAAGAGTGTTGTTTCTCGGCACATCATGGGCCTGCCAATTACCGCGCCATTCGCTCAACTTAATCGGGGGAATACAGAGCTCGTAAAATAACCATTAATCTTGAGGAGCAATCGTTAGCCCAATGGCAAAGTTTAACTGAAAAAAATGTACTAGATAAAGACAAATGAGTCCGGTGTTTGTCGGAGGGGTTTACAGTCAGGTCATCCGGGATGTGTTTCTGCACCGAGACGCATTTATCGGGACGATTTTCAGGACTGAACAGTTAGATATTGGGCTTTAATGATAAACTCATTTAGGTTCTACAGAAGTCCCATTTAGAGGGATTTTTTTAAGGCACAGAAAGCGATCAGTCTTACTAAATACTGAACGATTTTTTCTGGACGTTAACCCTGCCTTAATTCCTCTTTCTGTGCTGAAGTCAATCTCTGGAAATGCCTATAGTCAATACAATAAATCCCAGCCTGAAAGCAATCCAGTGTGTCGCTACACTAGACCACATGGTAAAAATCCCCCCGGCACCATAGTCTTGGTAATACCGACCCAATCGAACAGCCACGCTCAAACATCGTGTGGTTTCTAGGGGGAGTATTGTTGGTGTTCACAGACGTGGCGAGGTTATTTCACTCATGCAGCGGCTGTGGGTTTTGCTGTGAAGCTACTGTGTCGTAATAGAATGTAAGCGGCCCAATGGAGAATCGTGATCGATGCCATCCATCCGCGGTCAATTCCCTGGGCAAACCGTAACAAAGTCAACCATCCAAACCAGTCTGAAACAACACCTTATTTTGAAACCTGGACACTGTCTCAGCCGAAATAAAATTTCGTCTAGTAACAACTTGCGGTACAGAGTAAAGGATTAGGCAGACTGTGTTCAAATGATTTTTTGACTAGATTTATTGCCGAAACAATAATCCAATAAATAAAATACGAGCATCAGATATTGGAGGCCTCGTCATTAGATGTCTATATGAGAATGATATGACGATTATTAGGATCGAGGCCATAAAGGTATCAAAACGGTGATGCACTTTTTTTTATATAGTTTACACTATGAATACAATACTAACACGGATAAGACTTTCCATTCACTTACCTTATACACCTCTCACAAAGCAGCAACGTCTACTATCGACTGAACTACCCGCTGTACTACGCGATTCCTCAGGTCAACTAGTCCAATTAAAACAATCTCACTCCGACATTGGGTCTGTGTGAGTCGATGTTAAACACGCATCTGAACATTGAGTTATTGCTGTCTATACTTCAACTATAAAGTTTGTGAATCGACTGCTGATGAACCGACTATTGCAGCGAAATCTCTGATTAAGGTTTATATAAAAGAATAACTTGATTAGTTGGAAACTCCCACGCTACGTTCCCAATAGAGACTCTCTCACTTCTGTAATGAATGCTCTGATTGGCTGGATGCTGGACGTGCTCTCGAGTTACGAATAGTAAGGCAGGGTGGAGATGAACAAGGGAATTCCCCCGCCACATGGTATTCCTCACCGGCTTCCAGACTTCGCGAAATTTCGGAGATTATCGGAAAATTAAAAGTTTTAAATTTGAAGTGTATAGAGATCAAAGGTTCTGCTTTCTGACACACCTACCATTCAATTATATCATCACGCTATTAGGGGAACGCCATTTTATGTGATACCGCCTTATGTATACTGAAGCCAGACGCCATACGCCATCGGATAAAGCCTTCAAATGACGACAGAGATTCAGCGAAGATTATCACTTCAAACTGTTGAATCATGCTCAATTAGATGTCATTTTACTAACCACCTACCTTAGAGAAAATATATCATCGCGTCACGAAGTAGCTCAGTCTAGAATGCCGAGTACACACACTCTACTTCTATCAGCATTTGAAGACTTCTCATTTTCAATAAGCCATCAAGTTAACTTGCTTGATATGTATAATCTCGTCAAATAACATATATTTTGTCCCAAGTAGAATTAACGTACCATAAACTATTCAAAGAAATGTTTCGTTATTCTCAGACCTGAAATATTGTTTGTCTTTTAGAAGACTTTTTTGTAATCGGCAGCGTTAACAGTGGGTAATAACCAGATAATGTGATTACTAGTCAGGCAGCAGGTTTAAAACTCATAGCTATCTCAGCATGTAGGCCTATCCATATCGGAAAACGATAAGCCCATATAGTGCACTATGAACTTTCTCTTAAATGATTTTAATAGAATTAGTGATAAATCGCAGTAAACGCTCGACTTTGCATGCAAGGTGTCAGTGTTATTAATAATATACTTGAAGGCCTGTTTTCTTAGTCATTGAGTTAATATTAAGCTCAGAGAATATAGGAGGGAGAAGTCCATCCGAAGAAAATCGATTGTTCCATTAGTAAGACAGCCAGTGACGATACGCGTCCCGGGCTGCTACAGAAACGGATTACACAGACACTGATGCCAAATATTTTTTTAATTTAAAAAATTCTATTTTCACAGTGTGCAAAGTGCAAAGCCTTACATACCGCTTAATCTTGGTCACAGGGACGAAAGGAAAATGGGGCAAACGAGTGGGAAATGTATAGATCTTTAGTGCAATCCACGGCAAACCCTTCAGGCGGTCTATTCAAAGCTAGTAGTATGTTAGTCAGTAGCTTTATTTTAAAATTTCTAGGTGGTCAGATTGTCAACTGACGTGTTTTTTTTTGGATAATTGATTGATTGCTGTTTAACGCCACGCCAGTACCGTATGACTAATCGCTAACCACGCAGCCATTAGTCAGAGGGCGTATTCATTTTAACAATGAATTCGGTAGATTAAGGTGGTCCTGGGCAATAGCTCTCTCAGAGGATCGTACAGGGCCTTTAACAGTAGCACATTCAGATTAAAAACTAGTTTCGGTGACACATTAAAAACAACCTAGAATTTGTGCAATTCCTCTTATCGCCATTAGACTAAAGTAAGTGAGATCCTGCCCTCAAACCTTTTATGTTCATGTCATGAGTTGTCAATCAAACCATCACGATTATTTAATAACACAATATGCGAGTACCAAGCATCCTCATCTGCCGCAACATGTGTTAAAATTAGGGAGCATGAATTATTTTGAGCGATGAAGTAAGAATTCGATATTATCGTGACTTGCGAGAAACGCCATAATCGTAAAATGGTTTAAGTGAATACAATCAATTATGGGCTTATGGATATCCATTTTACGCTTGTCGTATGCAAATTAAACAATTACCTCTAATAAATCAACATTAAATTATTCATTTGTATGTTGTATATCTGGCATAATTATAATCTGCATCCCCTTGCTGTAAGATAAGGAAAGCCAGTTGAGGACGTATAAAGTGGAATTATTAAGCTTAACAAATGTACCACACATCTCAGAACGAGACTTCCTTTACGCGTGGAAATTGACCAATCAAATCTCTGTTTCAGGTTGAGGTGTACAGAACGAGAGTGAGTGTAGCCACGTTCTGGCGTAGGTATAATCGGACATCCTTATGTGATATAGTCTGCTTAACACAGGTATTCCTATCAATCAAACACTAAATATCCCCAGGTAATGCCTGTTTTACGTGTGTAATGCAAACAACTACTCATATACGAGACCCTAAGGAGGGAAATCACAAGCGCTTCCTCATTAAGCAATTCTTTGAAATGGTTAAAAATACACAAAACGTAAAAGAAAAAAAACAACAAGAACCGAGCATGTCTGTCACATATAATATACATAATCATTCCAAACGAAACTTAATTATGAAAATGCTATCTTCCGGAAATCCACTGCAATGGCTAAGTGGGAACCGGAACGAGGCGCTGATAACCTTGTATTTAGTTAAGGATCTACACTCAACAGAGAAGTGAAGCACCCTTTATTATCAGTAGTATTTTTTTCATAAATTTAAACTGAAGATCACTGGAGAGGGTATTTATGCATTTTATTCCAAGAGACTTGCCTCAGAATGTACTGTTACAGTGGCTTTAGACAACCGGTAGACGACAAATGAACTATGGGTTTTTGGCCAGTCTTTGGCAATTCGAATTTCCGGTCGTCTCGTCAGACTCACGAAGGAAGCGCCACAGCGACTTGTACTGAAGGGATATATTACAGACTATCTACCTCTTATCAGTTATAATTTATGTTTTATCAATCTACAGCTTTTAGCATAATACGCTATAGAAAATGAAGTAAGGATGGTGTCCCGTTTAGAGAGTTATAATTTATTTTGTCGAGACATACACAAACAACGTTGTATTGACGAGCTGCCAGATACAATTAACTTAAAATACAAACTAAATTTTTAACCGGCTGAGTTTTTTTTTTGTACCTGTGGCTAAAAATAGGGATCCGCATCGTGACTTCAAGAACGTTATGACACGGGTTTATTCCAAAGGAAGAATGGTAAAAGAAGCTTTTGAGATATATAACGCGTTAGAGTTAGAAATGTATACATGAAGCGTTCTACCGAACGAAAATAATACAGATGCATTCGATTTGAAAGACGACTATTAACTATGAGTCCTCGTCCTTGACAGACAGTAAAGAACACCCCAGCTTAGAAGGGGAGATAACTGATTAGGAAATGCTACAATGTTTTAAAAAATGCAAAATAATAAATGTCTAGGCTCAGTGCAGAGTTTTATAAATTTTTGTATGGCTATTTAGTACTGCAGTACTTTTGTTTTAAAGTCAATAAATGAAGGGTATCAGAGTATTGTCTTATTATTAACAGAGCGCGAAGCCTTCATCACTTGCTCACCGAAGGGAGATAAGCCTAAGCAACTTTTTAAAAACTGGCGACCAATTTTTATCATATTTGGATGGATTGGTTAACCGTTTTAAACTAACATTCTTTGTCTACAATTGCAATTTAGTATCTCATATCTCGTATGGTATGTAAGCTTATGTTATCATGTTATGTTAAATGTGATTTGTTTGTGGAAATACAAACAAAAAAAGTTGGATTCTGCGTTCAAGAGCTAGATGGTTACACACTGCTAGTGAAAATCACAAACAAAAAGTGCTTGTACGCTTTGTGTTAACTGTTATGTTATTGGCATTCAGTTCGATTAGGATGGTAGAAGTTTGCCGTGTAAAAAAAAGGGCAATGTTGGCGATCTCTAATACAGCAAAATGTTTAGAAAAAATTTACAAAATACATGCGTTCAGCTCGAACCATTTTACGTGTCTCCGGTTCCATTACTGTCTTATCAGAAAGTCTGGGGTGTGCTCTACTTTGAAAAAAAAAACCCAGGAGCATAAAAAATTGAAAATTTGTAATGTAGGTCAACATAAAATTGAACATTGGTTTTCATTTTAAAATGACTAAACTGGTTAGTATCCTTATTATGTGTTTCTTTGTTTGATTGGGGTGACTCTGGCATCTTTAAAAAGGGGATTGGATTGATCTATAGCCGAACGAGATCATAACTTATTCCCGATGTATTTATACAGCTTTTATTCGCGGACCACAACCGCACAATTACGCCGTTTTAGCGAATATCACTACATTCAAAATGATCCTGGTTTATGACCAAGCGGGCTGTACGCAAGTCATGGAGGTCAGACGGCTTCCGGTTTTAATGATGGCGTCTCTGCAGCACACAAACTCTTTTGGACAACAGGTAATTTTTTTGATACAGCCACAGAACAAAGTTTTATGCAATGCAAACAACAACTACTTTTAGTGCTTGCAATTTCTATTTGGATTGATGTTTGAAGCTTACAAGGTTATTTACAACCTGATAAATAATGGAATCGTTTCATTTTCAAAGATTGTTCCGGACAGATAGTCTAAGGGCAGCCCACCTGAAAATAATCATGATAACTGAGTCAGGAGAGTTTCGCTGATTGGCCTTAAACGTGAGCCATTTTATTCAATAACCCTTTGGACGTTTCAAAATTGAATATCTGTAAAAAAAATATATTGAAAAAATCCGTCTGAAACTACTTAAGTATTGTATATTTCCAGGTCAGAATGGAGTATTTTATTCAGTTCAGTTTCGTAGATTCAAACCTTACCATAATTCCATAGCCGAACATACGCTTCACCTAGAGTATTTGCGTCTATGGTTCGTTGACGATATTTCTGACAGTCCGTGTCCATCACAATGTGTCAATTTTGGTGATTTCTTTTGTAGAAACCCGCATTTGATTAGAACAGCCCCCAACACATTGCGTATAGACAACTTTGCCTTAAACCAGGACTACGCAAATTACCGAAAATTGTACGATCGTAGGCTGACAAATCACAAATTTATAATGAACTGGGACTAGCTAATTAAGTACAATCGCAGTCAATCATGTGGCCAAAAATTGTTTCCTGCCACGGGAGGACGGAACCAGGGTATATTTGAATCTCATCCTACAACTGAAATGACTTTGCCCGCAGAGCAAATTTAATGAGGACATTCGATATAGAGGACCGACTAATTCCCAGTAGGTCAAGAAGAGGTGATAAAGATTTCTGCCGTTATGTGAGGTCGGCTGCCTTCTGCTCTGCGTCAAACGGTTAAGAAAAAAGAATGCATTTTCCCTCCTACCTCTAAATCAATTATTCTCAAATGGTAAATGCCATGTTAGTTCAATAAAAACTGTGTTCAACCTCCCCAGGCAGCCGGTGGGAGTAAATATTGCTTAATATGTTAATATACATGTATTACCACATATTTCCTGTTTTGATATTTTAACTGTTAGAATTGATTGGCGTGTGAGGGGAGGGGGTGTGTGGTCCGGGGGTCACTGAACGCCGTAATCAATATCATTTCACTTATATGGCGATAGATTCTCCGTCTGCTGACAGTGAACATCAAACTACTTGTTCTTTATCATTAGATTATTTGTATTCATTCACCAAGATTTGTAAAAAGTGCAAACAAAAAAGAATAAAGTTGCATACATATATGATGTCATATAATCCTTTCATATTACGTTTTTGTATATAAATAACGAAGGGAAATATATAAACATGGCGGAAATATAATCCTATTTGGCTTGTTGCATCTCGAATTTAAATTTGTTTCTTTGAACGCCGTATTTAAGGATATAGAAATGAAAATTATTTACGAAGTGATACTTCCATGTATACAGAAAACAATAGAAGAAACAACTAACTATAGGTCTAAACATTGATACCGACACGAAATAGTACCTGACCGTAACCATAAGGATAATAAACAGCTTACACCATTCAATGCATTTGATTTTAAGACGCATGTCAAAGTATCTTAAATTAAACAAATCTAAACAGCATTTTCGTTATTTTCTAGTTTAAAAAATTTAGATTGGAACCCGTCCGGGAATCGAACCCTCGACCCTGAGAGCCATGCACCGAATTTAAGTTAATAACAATAAGATATTATTATTTTCTAATGATGAAATCATCTGTATATGTATTTTATACCAAAAAATATATTACTCTGGTGATATGGGAGACGGACAATTTGGTAAAAAAATTACCGTAATTTATGGATATAGCCACGTATGCCAAGTATAATCATGTTTCCCCCATCAAGAAACAACAGTACCAGAAGTTAGGTGCAGGTGCATTTAGTGTGTGTGTGCGGAAGAAAAGGGCGGAGGGGGTCCTCCCATTTAAATAAGAGGAACGTTCTCATGTATGCAGGTGTGTTTCAGCGAAAATCAAGAATTTGGGCTCTGTGAACGCAGGATGTGAATTCTCTACATGCTGAATAGCTCAATATCGTTTTGGATTGAACGTTTTATACACCTAGAAAATCTTATCCTATTTTCCCTAACAAGTCCGCGCCATCACATTGTGTCGAGTTTTATAAACATCGTCTACGATGATTGTTGAATCTGAATGCCCTGCGATGGATTGATTCATTTGTGTTTCACGCCACACTCAGCGGTATTTAATCTACGGAAATCAAAATCCTATATCCACTATTTTATATTTCAATCATTAGCACCCTTGGCAGCAAAACATCAAAAAGAGAGATACATTGGAATCAAAAGGATACACATTAATGTCAAAAGATTTTGTAATTTGTCATCATAGTAAATGTTTTGTGTTCAATCTAAAAATGGTAAATAGTTTGCTGCGCGAAAAACAAATCAAGGTACAAGTATATGTTATGTCGCCATTGGTTTTGTGAGAATCTGGTTGTCAAGGTTCTATAGATTTGTATTCTCTAAAATACCCCCGAAAGTAGATTCTTGTGAACGGAAAGAACTTTAGAAAAGTAAATCTCTGTCTCAACAGTTTAAAGCACTTTGTTGTGCCCGACCATGGGTGTGAAAAGTTCGTCAAGTAGGAGGTTTATTCTCGTTGCAGACTCTCAGATAAGTATGGCTCTAATGGAAGCCTTTTAGGTTCTTCAGTTATGGGTCTGGTGTAACCTTCGTTGGTTCTATAAGGAACCCTCATAGCAACTGTTCCATGTATTTCTCTCTATCTTATTATATCAAAAAACATATTTGTCCTTATTTTTCCATTTAAAACCATCCCGGTTCCATTTAGAACCATTCTCTTTTCTAAAGAACTCTCAAAGAACCATTATTTCTAAGAGTGTAATTCGCATGTATTTGGATGGTCGGAACCTCCATTATGGTGTCGAGAGGGCGCTAGTAATTTTCGACTATTGACGCACTGGCCTCTCTCTTAAACGGAAGATCTGCACCACGGAAATCGCACTGATGACGAAACAACATTTTACAGTGGTAAGCCCCGAAGAAGAGCGCGAAAAAACTATTTGCATATTGCTTATGAACTTCTCATTGACATAATGCGACCTACTTTTAAACAAAGTACTTCCGATTAAGGCAGCATTTTTTGTCGTCGGAGCGTCCTGTCGTAATAACGGAGCACTCAACCATCCAAATCTATGTGGTTACTGGTTAGGTCAATAGCTTTGTAGAGCACCACGAGAAAAGCAACCAGGGTGAAAATAATTTGCACTTCACGCCACAAAGATAGCTAATTTGCATTGATGACTTAGTAGAAATGCACGGTTAGAATAACTTTTAGAATAACTTCTATCTCGTTTTATATGTAGGCCAAAGACCAGCGTAATATCACAACAAGATAAAATCATTCTGAAGATATAAATAGAACACTGAACTAAAGCCCGTCTTCATAACTATGCTTTTAAGAAGGAGATAAGCAGCACCAATGGGTTAGTTTTGGATTTATATTTGATGTTTAACTGCGATTCAGACAGAAACATCCGACCAAAACCATTTACCAGAACAATTCTTTGATGTGTATGTATTATAGCCCAGATTACGACGTGCCTCAAATGTCTCTGATAGAGATCGAATAGGGCATAGAAATAGTGATAAATGTTGGAGCAAAATTACATTTAAACTCGCTTCGGTGTGAGATAACTGATAATTGTTAGTAAATGAGCTTTAGTTTATTAGCAACTAATTGTGTTTTTAGAGCGTTGGTGGATGACACATAGATAGCTTTAACTTTTGGAATATAGAGGCAAAAACACACTGACTAACTGACGTGATGTTGCACTATATTAATAAATACTGTCATTGATGACTGATTCATCTTACTCATATACCGGAGAAAGTATTGGGTTGTTTACTGGTCTCAGGTTTTCTGGACGAAGTCAGTGTTTTGTCTTCATGTGACTCGCGGACGGTTGGAGGGGGCTTCATGTTGCCCTGGTGCTCTCAGAGCTAACGGGGAACAGGAAGCT
>JAVFBX010226023.1:0-11083 GCA_034783855.1 Mopalia kennerleyi | reverse complement strand
GATGTAGATCAATTAAAATCGATAAATCATCTTATGTTCTAGATAACTTCCAGAGACAAGTTTCTTAATAAACCTTATACATATAATTTTGTTATAACAATAACATTTGTGTATGTAGATTTTAATTGGGGTTTAACGTCGTAGGTCTTTACTAAACCTTGCGATTGCTGTTGGCCACATCTTGTGACTCACTCATGTTCCTGATGGTCAACAGACGGACTCGATCCCGTGAACGGTGTATCGAAGTAGGATTAGTAGGCCGACATGGTAGCTATTTAACCACAATAGAGGGCCAATGTATAAATTGTCGCTGATTAACGAGGGAACATACTCATACGCACTTATTAGATTTTATAGCAACTTAATCTAGTAATAACCTCTTCAGACAGCTAACTCTCGGAGCGCCATTGAAGTGGCAACGAATTAATAGAATAAACCGATGGGGATCCTAACAGTATCATGAATGCTGGTCCTTGCAGGCTGAAAGGCTTCAAAATGGTAGATATTGCTCATGCGCGGTCGCCTGGCTTGTAGGTGCTTGATACTGATTCACAAAATAACTGGGTTTTTTTTAATAAAGTGTGTGACGCTTACATTCGAGAAGCGGGTGGCTGGAGGGAGCTTCATGTTACCCTGGTACTCTCAGAGCTAAAGGGGAACAGGAAGCCGATCTGTTTGTGGTGTCTGTATTTGTCCCCTCTGTCTTGTCTGTATGTTGCCAGTGGTGTCGAGGGTGATTTCCTTCATCCGTTTGGCTGGCACGTCGTCATATAAGTGAAATACCCTTGAGTACGACGTTAAACCCCAATCAAACAAACAAACAATACATTCGAGAAAATTAACAATAAGCGAAAGAGATAAACAATTTACTCAAAACATGGATTTGTTCCTACATACATTATAATATAAGCTTATTATAACGTATAGGTAGGGACAAATCCATATATTTTGTAAAAAAAAATATATATATTTTTTCACTTTCTGCTTATTTTTCTCGAATGTGTGTGTCACACACTTTATAAATAAGAAAACACAAACAGTTATTTTTACAATAACGTATTTCATTTACGATCAAACACTTACAAGCTAGGCGACCGTGATGTTGTTTCAATGAGACATAACTAGAACAAAAAGGTGACCGTTTATGTTCTTCAAAAGTACAAAAATTGGCATGACCTTTTTGTTGTTTTTGAACATACTTATAGTGAAAGCTATTACAATTTTTTTCCTCTTCATTGTAAAATAAAACATACAATTACAGCTGGACTGTTCTGAATTTTTGGGCGAAATACGACCACACGCGGACAGTTCTATAAGCATTGAGTAATGACCAAGGAACCATACAGAATAAAAAGTTACACCAAATGACACTATGATGGATCGGTTTCCTAGCAACTCGTCAAGTGCATATTTCACCGCTGTCAGTCGGCCACA
This sequence comes from Mopalia kennerleyi, assembly GCA_034783855.1. NCBI lineage: Eukaryota > Metazoa > Mollusca > Polyplacophora > Chitonida > Mopaliidae > Mopalia > Mopalia kennerleyi. Next base: position 9,649 of record JAVFBX010226023.1, on the reverse strand, counting down.
ATGTATCAGCAACGAGGTGAAGAAATTGTCGAGTTCACGACTCCAGTAGGGGAGATAAATCAGAACTACTTTCTTCTGGATACTGTAAGCTTGGCCCGTACAGTTGAACCTCCTGATATAAATCATTGTATTTTTTGCGTGAATTCTAGACAAGATTACACAAGAGTTCATATCTGAATATTTATCACGTCGTTATTAATGATTTTTTGCGGGGTTTTCTTTATATATAAGTTTAGATTTTCCTCACGTAAGCTGTTTCATTTAATAATTAGTAAAATAGTTTTTCTAAGCCAACTGAAAATGAGCCTTGGAAAAAAGCCAATATCTGAGTTTCCTTTTCGTATACAACTTACAGTAGCTTAGAGATTAATAAAGGAGAAAATACAGATGCTACTATAGAATGGAGTAATTGTTTTTTGAAAATGTTAATACAAAAAAGCAGTCAGCTCACATATTCTTCTCTGTTTAGTTTTGTAAACGGGGTTTAACGACATGATTTTCCAAGCCAATGATAGTTACTTCTATGCCCAGGATTTTACATCCATATTGGATTCTCCTCAACCTTGCTGCATTAACAAACTCGTCTTTTTGAAGATTTTCGCAGAGAGACATTACGGGACACGTCTTTTCTACATTTGTGGATGGCCATTAGCGCAGTGCTTTTTATTTTGGCATTATACAGACGGTCAGTCCATTATACTACGGTCAAAATGCAAACAAGGGGTCAATAACACTAAGATATGGCCGATTTAAGTTCCGCCTCTATACTTTCTGCCCAGATAATGTTTGCCCATATCCGTCGCACAGGGACGTTAATAGTCTTTGATATTCTTAGAATTGATATTGCCTTTTCCTTACTAGTGAAACAGCTGGCAGTTTTTCAAAGGTACGGTGTCCATCGGTAATTAACACCAATGGATGACTGACAGATATCCCAATTCAAGTAATTCGGTCAATTTTCAGAATTAAGGCTGACTGTTATTGGTTAATAGATTGGGTGAACTTTCGTTGGTCTTAAATAAGGTAATCCCCAAGCTGACCAGTTTTGCCAATAGTTCTGTGTTGTTAATTGTGTTGTCAATTAGCCCTAGGTGTATTGCTTGATCTTATTCCTGGTCATTTAAAATCAGAATAATATATGTAGCGATTATACCTGTTCTCGAATGTATAAGAAATTAGTGCCAAATGTGTCTCTCATCAAATATCTGTATTATGAATGCATTAAGTTACTTATCAAGTTATGAGTAAATATAATATATACAACTAGATATTGGCGTCAAACGTCCACTTTAGTATTGGAAGTTGGTCTGAAGTCTACAATCAGGTTTATTGTTTCTTTGGATTCTACAGGTCTACTGTGGTAACTGGTTGTAAAATCTATATGCTTTACGCTATATACGCGTGTTGGTTAATTGTATAATTATATACCTGTTATGTAAGCGCAAATTTAAAAATGTTCTCATCAAAGTGCACCTCGGGGAAAATCTACCATTTGTCTTTATTGGATTATTAAAACAACATATAGATGATTAAATTTGTTTCATCACGAATGTACCCCGATGTGCAGGAGCTCAAATGCGGTCAAATCATTCTACTCATTCACTTCAAGTTTTATTTAAAATGCTTTGTTTTGGTTTGCTAAGATGTTTCAAACGATTTAAAGTAACACAAAAAAAAGAGAAAAAATTATTTTACGACCCTTTCCCTTTCTGTCGACGAAAGAATCTAAGTTTGCGTTCTGGGATACAAGAACAAAACTGAAAAAACGTTATCAATCAACTTTTACACGTAAATGTTGAAGTAACGTCGGTTAGCTCATACTTTACATTCACTGACATCAAAATCTCGTGTCAATCAACGCAACCCTGACCCTTAAAGCTATTTCACCAAGAAAGACAGTTGTCAGCTTTGTCTGGTATATAACTGTTCGTCTCTTTAGGGTTATAGCAACGAATTGCTTGTTCATAAAATCTGTGAATTAGTTGTCAATCGAATTCAACAAAGACTGATGGTTGTGTGTAGGACTACCAATTACTAGCATTGATTAATGCTTGTCGCTTCATACACGATCCTCGATCCGTCCTGCCTGGATGTTGGTCGTAGAGCGCTTGTGTAGCTCAGTTATTGAAAATTCAATCACCTTGTCCATAGGACCAATACTGGAAGCTGTGCACTCTGTGTACTCATCGGAGTGTATCAGGAATATCCACAGAAGAAATACCCTAATTGAATTTAAATTACAATATGGAATAAAATAGCAGTAAGACGGTGTTTTATTTTTTACATAGCTAAATACAGACAGTGTAAATATTCCAGACACTCTGCTTACAGCCGAATAACATTTGTTTCAGAACATCAACGGTTTTGTTACTTATCCCAGAGAAAACAGCTGGTTTGAGGCTATCAATTTGTAGACAAAACGAGGCGAGCAATCATCTTAGCAATTTCAACAAATCGTTTTAAAAAATAAAGCTATAAAGGGCATTGTCGTGAAGCAATAACGAAACCAACAGCAAAACAAAAACGACAACAACAAAAATGAATTGGTTGAGCAGACGTCTTATGTTAGGTTTTTTATTTGTAAAGCCATGTTCTCAGAGAAAATCTTATCTGCTGCAGGGAGAACTCTATTTCCGGTGTTTTCAGACACTAGTCAAGCTTTAAGAAAGTGTGTGTCTCTGAGACATACCAAATCGATGTTCATCTTAACATCAGAAACTAAAAAAATGTTTTCTATTGTGTTGTCAAAACTATCTGACAAATACAAGATTCCGGAATTTGCATTATATATTAAATATCAATATCGCTCTCGAAATAACTAATAGTTGAATTGTTAACCCACCAATGATTCTGACTAGATCATGTTTTTTTCACAATATTTCAAATTTAGTTCAAACTAAAACGATTTTTTGGGGGGTTAAACATTCGTGTCAAAGAAGTCTTTACCACTTTACAACACCTTTGTCTATAATACCTTCTTCCTCTGCTTGATGATTAAGCTTAACATTGTTAAGTTTGTATCTTGGCTATTTCGCTGAAAACGTGAACTATTTGTAGTAATATAAATCATATGCTTAAAGCACCTTGTCAGTTTCTGTCCTTAGTTATTGAAAAAAATATTGTAGGATTTTTTCAAATGTTAACGAAATCAAAAAGAAAAACCATCAACAACGAACGGCAGGGGATGGGTAATCAATGTTCTATCAATAACAAATGCTTTTGGGAAGAGAATTTCTATCGTGTGAGGACATACTTACGTAAACTTGTGTGTATTGAGTTGACCATGATGTAATATTTGGTATTTGACTTGGTGCTGAATTGTTAACTGAGGCAAGTTTTGCACCAAAACTTTGCAAATCCCACGTCAACCTACCCAGGAGACTTTGTTGTAAAGTTACAATGGCGACCTTACACTGTATTGAGGAGGTTTCACATTTTGCATGTAAAGGAAGGCATTGTTATAAATGCATTAACATTTTCCTTGATATGCCAAGGATGAAACACTGTGATAATTTGTCTGTTATACAATGTTGGAAGAAAGAAAGAGAAATCTACGAGAATCCCAACAAAAAGACAGTTGCATTGAACTGAAACATACCATTTGTTATAACTCGCCAACATGAACTGTGCATAGTATATGGAAACAATTGAAAACAGTTTTGATCATATTAAACACCGACAGCGTGACCGTAAATTGGTCACACAGTTTCCAGTTTTCTTCTCGGTTGATGGTTCTCCAAGGGAAACCGAGGTCTCTGGATGTTTGCCTTTAACTGTTCTGCCAATACTTATCACTAACACTTTTCTCAGACCAGACACGTCTAACAGATTTTCCCTTAATTAAAAGAGACTTGAGAAAATTAACTGTAGGAGAAAGTTATTTTGGTCTAAGTTGATCTTAACTGTTATGACACGAGTTCTGGAAGTCATTCTAATTAATCAAATCGGGCGCCCCATTACTATTCCATTGCCCACCTAGTTCCATTTTCACAAGGAGGAACGAACACAATCAATTATTTGTTCGAATAACTGACCTGGTTGGCTTCACTCAGTGTCAAGCGTCTCCCCTTATACTAAAGAGTTGGAAATAGTGTTTGTGTAACACTCAAAGAATTAACAGACCTCCAGTGTGGGTTCAAATAACAACTGGTAAACAAACTAAACAGGACACAGAATTTTCGTTATTTTGGGATAACACTTTCTTAGTTTGAACAGATTCTAGTTCAGAAAATTTCGCAGGTTGAAACCCGTCCGGCAATCGAATCCACGACCCTCACAGTAAGGCACCGAATCGCTAGCAGAAAAATGCAGGCCACATAGACCACTCAGCCACGCGGCCTTCTACCAAAATAGAAGGTTGGTCAGCTGGAATCTAGGAAGCGGACATTCACAGCCCCTCTAATTGGAGAGTGACACAGCTCCAAAAGCTGGAGGCAGTGAATAATTGTTGTGACAGAATAAATAATCTTCTACAATACTACCCCAAAACGCATGGTTCTGAATTGTGTAGTAAATGAAATGTACAAGTTTTGCTAGATTCCTGACTTTTCTGTTATATGAGCATTATTGTGTCTCTCTCGGATTAGGCCTATAATCTAGCTGTGTGACAGAAACTTAGGACAATAACACTTGATAAAACCAGTTGCACGTAAATGTCACTCAATGAACCGTGTTGATAGATTGTTATACCGAGTTCGAATTCATATATTCTCAGCGGTCAAATTTAAAATTTACAGATAAATATCTCAGTTGTTTTAAGAAATATTTAACAATATGTAATAATAATTTAACAAAACGTTTATACTGCTGAGTACTACACACTAAAAGTACCTCTGTGTGTTTATCGTGGAGGTTTTCTTTGCAAACTAACAGACGACAGGAGTAAACCAGTTACTGAAAAGATAATTATCACATAACTCCAATACAGTATTCTCAGATTAACCTAGGTATTACTTTTAATCTATAAAGTCGAGTCTTTCAGAAGAGACTATCGTTTTGGGAGTCAGCCGTAAGTCTGTTGCTATCAGATGAACCCGATGTTCTCAGATATTTGTCTTTCGCAAAAGCCAGACCAATTAATTTTTTGTGTTCAGGAGGCTTTTCCAATATTTATTTTGACGGACTTTGACGCAGTATACTCCTAGCAGACAACGTTTTTGGACAATTAGCACGAACAAAGGAGTCCATTTGACCAGTTCCTGTTGTTGACATAGATGAATTGGAATATTGAGTCCATAATAGAAATCTGGGCAAAGTTCTAACTAGCCATATTTATTTATTATCCAAGCTTATTGGCCCTCTTTGAGTTCCAGAATGGTTCTTTATTAGGCACGATTCTTGGATAATGTTTTGACAGCGCATCTGGCAGTCTCCATTAGCTCAATATTTTGGTCTTGAACTCATTGAAAGTACTTCAGCTTTAGCAATGCGACAGACGAGTGGGTGTTTATCGAGGGTTTGATCCGAATCACAACTGTCCATTAAAACTAGTTCTCATTTCTCGGCAAGTAAATTACAGTATGTAATAATATAGTAGTAAGACTATTTTTTTATTTTTACATAGCTAAATAAACACAGTATTCGTTGCATTCGTTTAAGCCACGGTTTTGTTGTTTATCTTAGATAAACCAGCTAGTTTGAGGCTACCAATGCGTAGACAAAACGTGCCGAGCAATCTTTTGAAAAAATGAAATCAGAAAAGGCATTGTAATGAAAGCAAAAGAGAAACGAACAGCACGATAAAAACGACGACAACAACACGAAATTGGTTGAGTGGACATCTTATGTTAGCCTTTTTATTTGCAAAGCCATGTTCTCAGAGAAAATCTAATCTGCTCCAGGGAGAACTCTATTTCCGGTGTTTTCAGAATCTTGCGATTGCTTTAAGAAAGTTTGTTTCTCTGAGACAAAGCAACCAATTCTATGTGCATCTTAAAATCAGAAACGAAAAAAATATTTTCTGTTACGTTGTCAAAACTATCTGATAAAGACCAGATTCCGGAATTTGCATTATAAATTAAATATTAATATTGCTCTCGAAATAACCGATAGATGAATTGTTAAACCACTTATGATTCGCACTAGTTATTTTTTAAACAATATTTAACATTTAATGCAAACTAAAACGATTTTTAGGGGGGTAAAAGATTAGAGTCAAAAGAGTCTTTACCACTAAACAACACCTTTGTCTATTATAACTTCTTGATCAGATTATTCATGGCAATACATTTGAGGTATTGCTTCAAAATGTCGTGTCGGGATGTCCAGTTAGAACCGCGCTGTATTTGTGGTCATTCTTTATTTTAGATTAGTAGAGTGAAAGCATTAGGGTTAAAATTGGTGCGTTGGAATTTTATGTTAACTTCGATTTAAACAGCCACCGATTCTTAATAAAGCTTCTGTCCTTTGACCATAATTCAATTGTACTCTTAGGCTCAATTCGGAGCTTTTAGCAAAAAAAAACTCGAAATACAACAAGAAAGAGGCTTAGGTTTGGGGGGTTTTCCCCCATGAAATTCAAACAACATTTTATCGACAGCACAAATTGTTACGACTTACTGTAAAAGTATTGGCAAACCTAATCGTCTTGGTGATGAGGTTAACAGGTTGACAAACTGAATTACGTCAAAGATGGAGTGTCTTGGGCACGGGTCCAATAATACTTGTATTTCACTAACTTGAGTTTCTATGTTCTATTAAACATCAGGAAACGCGCGATTGGCTTTATCAACTGCATTGATTAAGTTTTTTATTTGAATACACCACAGTGGTTTTATTGTCCATAAACAATGATTTAAACCAGAACAAATTCACTCAACTGACATACGTTAGGCACCTCTCGCGCATTGTTCTGTTTGGTAAACTCTATCCGGCGTTACAGTGAGAGAAAATACCAGCAATGTTCATACGTAACGCGATATGTTCAATGGAATGACACACAATGGGATAACGCTCGCGACCCGCAGTGCTTTATCGCAATAGCATACAGTAATGTCAGAAGATTAATGTCTTCCCTTTATCTGAATCTTATACCTACTACTGCTCTATTCTTTTAGAAACACGGCAGACAACATTTTCTTGACAACCAAAAAACAGTAATATCAAGGGAGCAGACCAAGAACATATCTTGGAAGAAAATCGATAATTAGAAGGGAACTCAGTCGATGGGTATTCCCCAGTTGACACCCACTTATTACGTCATACGTTCCTCAGCAAACTCGCGTGGTATAGGTCATGTAGATAATACTGATTTTCTTACAGATATAGTGTGGACAGTTTAAAAATATCCAAGCTCAGGTGGTGTCATATTTATGTCTTATTGGATTTGTAACTCAAGGGTGGTGCCAGATGATCAGACCTGACATTGGTAGCATCCAGATTAAACATACCATTTTTTTTAATTCGCCAATATAAACTATACATGATAAATGGAAACAAGTGCAAATTGGTTTGAGCTTATAAGACCTACACTCTTAAAAATAAGGGTTCTTTGACGGTTCTTTGGAAAATAGCATGGTTCTATGTGGAACCATAACTGCAAACACGGTTCTTTGATATCAATAAATAGAGATAAATACTTTGAACAGTTGCTGTGAGTGTTCCATGCAGAGCTAGATAGGGTTCTACCACAGCAATGACTAAAGAACCGTAATATTTTTCTAAGAGTGTAATGACAAAATAAAATTGGCCACAGAGTTTCCAGTTTAGCCCTCGGTTGATGGTTCTTTAAGGAAGATGAAGGTCTGGGGCATTTGCCTATAATGTTTCTGCCAATACTTCCATTAACATTTGCCTTGGGTCAGACACATGCCAAAACAAGCATGTTGACTTCCCCTTCATTTAATTAGACTTTAGAAAATTAACTGTTCGAGAAAGTTGTTTTGGCTTAAGTTGATCCTAACTGTCATGACATTAATTCTGGAAGTCATTATAATTAATCAGATTGGGTGTCCCATTACTGTTCCATTGTCCACTTCGTCTTTAGATAAGGAGCAAGAAAGAAAATCAATTAGTACGGTTCGAATTACTGACATGGTTGATTTCACAAAGTGTCAAGCATCTCACATTATATCAATGAGCTGAGTTGGCGGAGTAAGGAACATATTTCATGCTGAATCTGAAATTAGATTTAAAACGGTCGGTGTCAATCTTTTTTATTAAAAAACATATTACTGACGGTCTATATAATATTATTGCATTTAGTACGAGTAATCCATTCACTTTATAATCGTTCAGTTGACTTAATTTCTACAAGAGAATTGGTGTTTAAAATTCAGGTTAGCTTTTTATGAAATGGTAGAGTTACAATTTACAATTTACATATATATATATCTCATTTATTTTAAGAAATATTCAACACTGTGTAATAAAGTTTTAACAAAACGTTTATATTGCTTAATGCTTTGCATGTTGCGTGTATGTTGAAGGTTTGCTTTGCCCGCTAACGGACGACAGGAGTAAGACAGTTTGGGAAAAGATAATTATCACATAACTCCGATAGTGCATTATCAGATTGACATAGGTATTACTTTTAATTCATAAAGTGGAGTCTTTCAGAAGAGACTGTCGTTTTGGGAGTCCGGCGTTTGTCTGGAGCTTCCAGATAAACCCGATATTCTCAGATATCTGTCTTTCCCAAAACCCAGACCAATTTTATTTTTGTGTTCAGGGGGATTTCCCAATATTTATTCGGACTGACTTTGACGGAGTATACTTCTAGCACACAACGTTTTCGGACAATTAGCACGAACAAAAGGGTCTATTTGGCCCGTTCCTGGTGTTGACCTAGACGAAATTGGAAGATTGAGTCCATAATGGAAATCTGGGCAAAGTTCTACCTAGCCATATGTATTGTATTGTCCTGGCTCATTGGCCCTCTTTGAGTATAAGAAAGGTTCTTTATGAGACACGATTCTTGGAGGTTTTTCTTGGCACCGCATGGGGCAGTCTCTATTAGTTCAATATTTTGGTCTGGAACTCATCTAGTGTATTTAAGCTTTAACAATGAGACAGAAGAGTTTACAGAAAAATGGACATGAGGGAATTTGGAGTCTGAAATTCCTCATTACATGTACGGTGTATAATATTTAAGGGGTCAAGGCTGTCGATTCACAACTGTTTATTTGTTTGATCGGAGGTTTGCGCCCAATCACAACTGTCCATTAAGGATTACTTTTCCTTCCATGCAGGGAATAATTTAGTAGTATACGAAGATTTGTCCATTCCACACTGTTCCCTGCGTATATACGGTGCAAAACTGGGAGGAAACAACGTTAAAAAAGACACAACCGCGATAGCCCGAGCCACCTTGTGTGACTCCTTCATACACCTGCTAGTCCACAGACATACTCGAACCCGTGTACAGTACCTCGAAGTAGGATTAGTAGGAGGATGCGCTTACCACTAAACCACTGTCGTGGGCCCCTAATGGAATAGAAGAAAAAATAATAAAACGCTTAGAAATTTACACTTGCACAGCGGCATATATGATTGGTAAAATAGATGTTCACTCTCATCTAAACTGAAGCAAAGTTTTATTAAGGACAAGAACAACTTTAACGAAAGACAATAAGGAGTTTCGACTTCCTTTCTTAAATTAAATATTATCAAAAACATTTTTGGTTTATTTCTCCAATTTTGAACTAGAAGC
>JAVFBX010226012.1:0-11085 GCA_034783855.1 Mopalia kennerleyi | reverse complement strand
GTTTTAACCAAATACTGTACGCCTTGATACAGACTTGATGCGAAAAGTCATTGAGGTGAGACGGCGACAGTTTTAACCAAATACTGTACGCTTGATATGATATTTACGATAAAAATGGAACGCAGTTTGTTATTAACATACCAGTGAAATATTAGGTTTTGCCTGTCACATATATATATTCCACTGTGGTGCATTACCATTTGTTATATTTATAGTCTCTGGAATTTGAACCAGTGAGGTCAACTTTCCTTAGTTCGACAGATTAAAACAGATGATTGAGGTAGAAACTGTTGTACTCCGAACATACATGTAGGTACACTAGATTTAGAAATTGCTCAAGAAAATTAAATTTTATTTAATATTTGAAATAGAAATGTACGTAACAGATTTCCATGGGGAATGGGAAGAAAGACGTGTTGCCTGTGTTATCTTTCCCCCAATCGCCGGGGCAATATTTGTGGTATTTAACATTCACCGTGTTATATCCACCGTTCATCTGTCTAACATATACATTCTGTTGGACATTTATCGTTTTTAATATGCTTTTTGTATAAACCTTTATCTACTACGTGAGACAAATCACATAGCGTTAATTTGCTTATTCGCAACCTTATAGTATTAGGCTTTTACACCTTATATTTATCTCATTGGACGAGAAGACCTAGCTATCTGCTTATAGTGAGTAGGCTCCTTGGCTATAAAGCTCACAGAAATTTAGCAGGTGGTAGTATAACGCTCTTTATCCAACCTTTAGCTGAAGTTTTACGTGATTTAATGTCCATTGCCTCTACAGCCTGTCGTATATAGCATTACTAAAAACTCTGGATCTATTTTAGAGCATATTTGATGACATGGCTGTGATTACAAAGGTTTTCCGCCTCAAAATGGTCAATTTCAACTGTTTACATTTTATAGCCGGAGCTGTTCGGTCAATCTTCTAAGATATTAACAACGTCTTTGAAAGCTTATTTTGTTTGCAACGGTGTCAATGCGATGCCAATTTATTTGTAGGCCAAACTGAATTGGCGTACAAATCAACACAGTAGTTTTTATTGTTATTATATTGCCGCATATACAAATATGGTTATTACAGTTAGTAAGTTATTTACTCGGATGAATACTTTGATGATTGTTATCCGTTTAAATATACGCTATATGTACACTGCTGTGCATATTGAGTAATGAAGAGGCGGACCTAAATTGTTACAAATGTAGCCAGTACAGTCAATACTGTCGCATTTCACACAACGAATACATAAAAGTACACCTTAACAAAGTTAAAACACATTCAGTCCTCAGTCTCGATCTGAAATCTAATAAAATGGATTATTCTACCCCATTCTCGACTAAACCGAAACACTGTACAGTTTATTGCACATTTACTCTATAGCTTCTCCTGTAATAATCCATTACTTAATTCTTGTGGGTTCTCCAAGCTTTATTGCACATTCCCATTGGCTTAGTTGTGTATCTATTGCCTTGTCCCGTGAATCAGTCATCGTATAATAACACTAGTAAGCTAATAGCGTAAGTTCTCTCCCACATGAAACCAGGCAGTAATTGCAGTTTTAATACTAGCTGAAGATACAGCCTGTAAAGGAGACCTCTAATAAGTCAATTGTATTGCAGAGCCTCCACGGAGAAAAATTGACAAACCCTTGACCGGGGAATAGTTTGGTAATTCCGAGCACATTTTTATCTAGTTGATGCTGACATGTGGCTATTGCATTTCACCATGTCTGGAAATACTCCAATAGTCATATCTCCAAGCCGCTAACCAGTGACTCTCATCCAGTCGCCAGTAGAACACAAAAATAACAAACTACATGTAACTGCTTCCTTATCAATTCACGAGAGATGGATTAACAGGGGACATCCAGATGGACGTATCAGAGTTGCATTGGACAGTGTCATTTTAAAAAACAGTGACTAGCGGTGGACACAACACAATTATGATTGGGTCGATTTATAATTGGTGTGTTACGCCATGCTTAAGGGTATTTCACTTATAAGACGGCGGTGGATTCCAACAATACTTGATACTAATACAACCAAGATGTTAAGTGTTTTCATAATGCTGGCAAGTTAATCTTCCTCCAGTGTTTAGTCCAGACAGCACTGTTACTTCTCGAACAATACACCTTTAGCCAGAGAGCACAGTTGAATTTTAACCAATAAAATGCTCGATTGACTTAATAGTTGTCATTCCAACAGTCACATATTAATATCATTCTACAGTTAATGTTATAGCTGATTAAATACGACGGTTCATAGGAAATGTGACGTTTTCGTGCCAATAGATTTAAGAAGCCTGTTCTGTCGATCCTACAGATTACATAACGTCAACAATAAATCATAGATGATAATCAATTGTCCATGCTGTTTACAAGTTTTATTCTAATATTAATGCCATAAACTTAAATTACCAAACCACTCGGAATCCATATGAATGGACAGCGTATAAATAGACAGCATAGATAGCGTAGTTCCAAACGATCTTACACAAACTTTTAACATCAGTGAAATCCAGTAAATAGAGCCTATAAATTGTGTTAGAGGCTTCCGTATCGAAGTGATCCAAAGCGTACGCTTCAGAGAGTATACACTTCTAGTCAGCACACCCCTTAACTCTATGGTCGCTGGTTCGATTCCCGCACACGGTATGTGGGTAGGTATACCAGCACCCAGTGGCGATTCGTGGCTTTTCTGGAGAATCCAGTTTTATTCAAACCAAAACTTCTGAGCATTGATATGTGGTTTGTGCTTTATCCTATTGAATGACCTTACGCCAAATAAGTTAATAAATAATAAAATCGACATTTACCAGTAAGAAAGTTGTATTCAATGCAAAATCTATGTACAGTGAAACTGTCACTGGCTTCATCTGCAGTTTATGTCCACACAAAAATCATCAAATATATCTTTCACCAACATGGGACAAAATTGTCTCTCTCTATAATGAAAATATATTTATTTGCATCTATAGTCTGATCGATCGACTTGTATGTATAGCACGAATCCGGAATCGTTAAAGTTGAAGATGAAGCCAAACAATGGACGCGACAGAAACAATATCTACCCGAGCGAGTTCAGGAACGCCTAGTCCTAAGTAGTTCAGTCGTCCAGTGTGTATAGGTTGTCGAGGGGGGTGTGGGTGGTTAATCAGTGGCGCTGTTGTTCTATCACGCAGGCGTGTTTAAGTAAAGTCTGCTCGCATGAGTTCTTGACATCTTTACCGTGACAATTTTGTGGAACTCTGTCTGGCTCGTTTCGATCTACGATAGTCAGATAGACGCGGCACGCTGTATGTTGGGCACTCAGATAACATTGTTTGGCTGGTGGGTGAGTGGATCATACTGATTGATTGATTGGCTGGTTGGTCGGTTTGGTTGGTTTTATCGATTTATTGACTGATTGATTGACCGATTTATCGATTGACTGATTTTTAAAATTCTATGCGAAGAGCCCTTTTGTCGATGGATTTGCTCTGTACATGATAATTGACTTGCAGACCACATACACACTAGGAGGTTACATGGTATTTATTTCGAATTGTCGGTCTCACAGTGATGTGGGTATACAGGGCTTTATGGTATAGTCTTACCATTATACCAGAGAAATAAAGGAAAATGCAATGTTAATCAGAACCATATTCATCATACTTAGCCTATAAATTGATCGATCGATTGGTTTATGTGTACCGCCCTACATAATAATATTCCAGTTAAATGACGAGAAGTCACACTAACATATTCATAAATTGTGAGGAGTTTTTTTTATGTGGAAAAATAAATATTCCTCCATGGTTATAAGAAATAAAACATGATTAGGTTTGAAACATACTGCCTTAAACCAAAGAGCTTAACACAATCAAATTTTACGCTTTCCTAATTAGCCTTAGCTCCATTATGGTCTATTGAGTTTTTTTGTTACAAAAAGCAATGAACTTTGGCAGTTGATTGGATAAACTCTGGTAGCTGAAAAAGCTTAAACGGATTATACTGATTAAATCTGTCGGGCGAATCTTGTTAGCAGCGATCAATGAGAGCCATTTTCAACTTGTTGTTTTTTTTTGTTGGTACTATTAAGCTATTAAAATCTTTTTTGTTTGTACCCAAACTTGAAGAAAAAAGCAAATGTAGTTTATCAGATTTTTTACATAAGATGTTCCACAGAAGCGTTTTAGTGGTCGACAGCTGTTGATAAATAGCCCTAATCTAGATCATTACAATTTAATGGAATGGTGCCTTAGAAAAGTTTCCATTCTCTCGTCTCCTACACATTTACAGTATAAGTGATGTTATTTATTCTCCGAGTAAACAAACATATCTTATGAGAGCTAACATGGTCTTTTTATTTGTTCCTAGTCTCCCGAATTTTACTTTACATGGATATATTATTTTTAACTGGCAAAAACAACATTCATCATAGCCTCAATTACGTATTTTACCCCTGTATGACTATTTGTGGATCTCGTCGAAAATAATATATTAAAGTCATAATAAGACGTAAAAAAACAAATAGCTTCAAACGTATTGTAAAGTATTGAGGCGGATGTTTTCTGTTGAGAAGTTGACAATTTTACATTATAGGCACTATCTCCACTGCAAGTGTTTGCGGTCTTGGCAGATGCTGCTCGGCTACACACTATGTCCACATGAAACAACAGTTCAGGCAATTGTAGAGACCTTTAAGCCCGGTTTCGACAGTGATGGTCTACGTCTCCCGATTAGATCTTGTTTTTCGTCAAGCGCTATGTTAATTTGGTCTCAAGAGCTCTAGCTTCTTATGGACGCGGTGTACTCTGGAAATAAATAGAATAAGACGGAAAAGAGGTGCATTGAGCCATCACTCTTTGACAAAAATGCCCCGAGGAGTTGAGCTTTAAGCTGCTATCGAAAGTTTTCTGCTCTGTGGTGACTGCTAGAACTGATTTACTTCATGCTCTCTATAGAATTCGACGAGAAACAACGGTTCTATGATTGATTAACGTTTAACACCACATTTTAACTTGATTTCAACTACTTCTTATGTTAATGTTATATGTATCATATACTTTAGCATATCTTTGTTCCAATCGGAGTATATATATATAATTGTTTTAATATTTAAACACATTTAATAACGAATTGAACATTTAATTTTGAAACCTAAATATTTGGATATATAGCTTTAAAATTGTTCTATTGAAAATTATTTTAGAGAGAGTTTCAGTGGTGCAACGTTCAATAAGACAATCCTCAGAAATCATAAATGATAACAACGGATGTTAGTGCTCTAGTTAAATTGTTCATATATATTGTGCTGAAGTACATATTTAATTGCGGTGTGTTTTTTCTATAAAAAAAATAAAAAATATCAATATAAAAGTATCTGTTTTTAATCATGCATTATGTGAACTTCACTTGCGTTAAAGTGTACTGATATTTTCCATCTATTTTCTTTCTTTCTTGTGTAAAAAGGTAGAAAAGGATGATCAATTTAAATACGAAATTTCATTATTTATTATGCAATATGTGAATTGACCGTGAACATTTCTTGCAATATTTTCCCGTAGACTTATGATGTATTGCATAATACTGGTTTTTGGTTTTATTTGCCTTGACAATCACTCCGCCTTGCGTGTTTTACAGCATTCACTTTGAATTAGGAGACTCAACGCAGAATCAATGCAATGTATTCCTCTTAACTTCATATCAAATGTAATATAAACGGTTAAGAGGTAGGTGTGTTGAATTCTCCTAACGTTGTTGTTGTAGTTAATCTCAGCCATCAACAAAATAATCACGACAATCTTCACAACACCAGTCAGGAAAACAATACATCATAATTTTATTTTTAAAAACAGGTACTTCCATCTGAATCAATTATTACCATTTAAATGCTTCACAGCCGTTTTTCAGCGACATTTCGAAGCGTGAAGGCGCATTTAAGAGTAAATTTAAATTTATAAACTCACTTTTGTAAAAAAAAACAAAGTGTTCGATAGATGTACCCGTGTGCCCATTAGGTATTTACAGCCTGAAATTACTAACCATGAAATGAAAAAGGCAAAACACGATTCACCGACAAAAACAAAATGATCATAAATGGTAAAGACAACGGTCTGCCAAGACGCTTGGACACCGTAGCTAATGGCCACCAGGTCTGACTAGAAAGAAGCGTGGGTGTTTGAACAAATTCCTTTGACAAATACACATAGACTTTACGTGAATGCCCTATTTAGAGATTAACCCGAACAGACAGAATGTCTGGCTCTATGCAAAGACCAAACCGGCTCATTTTCTGCCTCAATTTAGACCGTAGGTATCACGCAAAGATGGTAAGGTCATGATGTGTTAACATAGAAATGACTGAAGTACAGTGTGTAATTCATTGACTCCTTGACTCATACTCTTTATACTGCTGGTAAAGAATAGCCTGCACATCAACTAAGATTTCCAAACTGACTTCTCTGTATGCCAGAAACAGCGTAAGTAAAAAGCCTAATTTGACTACAATGGCATCGCAAATTGCAGATTATTTGGTCGGGGTGTTCGCAATAATGATTGCAATAAATTAAACCATAAATAATTGCCCATAAGCGAATGTTTATCCATAAAATGAATCTCATCAGATATCTCTCTATAGGAAATTTGATGTCGGCGCTAATTGCGCTTGGGAATTAATATGATATCATAGACACATTAAACGCCAATGATCCGGTTTATCGTACATTTTAGTTAAAACAGTTGACATTATATCGCAGCTATCAGTAACTCAGTATTACATAATAGTTACTGGTTTCATTATAATAATACGTAGTTCTTTATTCCTCGTTCCGTTAAGCAGGTCATCATTCTGAAGTGCCAATCCCATATAGTTCTGTGGGTTGTTAACACCTTGCAAGACCACTAAGAAATGGATACAAACAAAGATTGTCACAGTGACGTATAAAGCACCGTAATATTTTCAATTCGTTCAAGGCCATGAAATTCAATTGGAAGTACAATGTCGTTTACTTTCCAACAAAACAAAAATAAAAGTTTTATATGCATAAGCCAATCAACACGAATTATACATCCTACACAAAGAAACAAAAGTTATATTAAGAACTATTGTATAGCTACCCGCACTGTTATACTTGTTGCGTGCCAAACATCATGATGCCCCGAATGAAATGCTGATAACATTCTGGCCAACAGTGCTGCCCGGAAAGTTACATTTATTAGTAGTATTATTGCACGGCATTGGAAGCAATCATGCAACCTCATGTTTTGTCTAATGCCACGAGGCGTGTTTTCAATAAATGAAAACGAATCAATTTGACATGCGGTATAACACCATGATGTGCCGCTGTCCACACGTTGGACATCAAATCTTCGGAAAGTCTGCATGTCATGTCATGACGTCGATTCTAGTGTTATGTTTAGGGTTACTGTTACGGTTAGGTTCAAGGTTAGTTTAAGGTTATATTTATTGTTAGGTTTTTGGTGTAAGTTTAAAGTCATGCTTATGTCACACTACGATGAGCTAGAACTTACGGCAACTGACCATGACTGAGCACTTATGTCGCAAAACACCTCGCACGACAGAAACTAGATGCACCTATAGCCCCGGTCACAACCCACCGTGCGTGTTTTTAGTCCGTACGTTTTTGAGGAGGCTGTACTGGGCGTGAATACGTAGCCCGACCGCAGCGAAAGTTCCTCGTGCACTAAAAGCATTACGGCGTGTCTGCGTGCTCCCAAATCCGTACTTATGCAGTACTCACCAAGTACGGATCCCCAGGTTTTGCCCACGTTTTTGCAAGTAGACAGCACGTACTTGCAAGTACGGCGGGTTGGGTCCACGGCGTTACGACTACTTGGAACTACTTACGATCAGTAGCAACTGGACGTAGAAAGTAGAACATGCATGCGCGACTATCTGGAACTGGAGTTGCCGATAGACGGCAGATGCGTTTATGTCACTTTCGAAACTACGACTGATGAGTTGCTGCCGAGCGTCAACTGGTCTACTTGAATTGATCAGAACTAGTTTTATCTGGACGTAACTGCAACATACGTATGATAATAAAATCTCATACGCCATAGTTTAACATGACGTTGTTTTATCGTACGATATTTATTTGCCGAACGACATTTTGTGAAAGTGGCCCCTGGGCTTTCTGGTTAGGTTTAGTATCACCCTTAACCAGAAGTAAGAGTCCCGGTATTGTCTTACACAACGAATAAGCCAAATGTTTCAAGCTGACAAATCCCGATGGCACTACGTTCTCAAACATGCAGTATTTGCATATTGTATTATTGTTATCCATTATGTCAAATTGCTTGGCGCTTGCTAATTGAACATCAAATGTTGAGGTTGAATTTTTTTTAAATGCAGTGTTTGTATATATTACATACCGGTATTACACTGCTGTGTGGTTAAATTTCCCGTTCAATTATCTAACACTCAATTATCAAATTACCATTGTCTTTCCTATCACACTAGGGGCATTGTATTTTATACTACGTTATAATGTCTTTGCTATAACTAATCACTGAGGAATATCGAATTTGCAACAAAACACTTCATCTTGTATGATTGTATTATAGTGTGACCTATTACTGTTGAGATATATCGCAGTGAAACATAGCGGGTTGGGAGGCAGCTTCCTGTTGCCCTGGTGCTCACAGAGCTAAGGGGCAAATTGAAGCGGATCTGTTTGTGGTTTCTTTGTATTACGATCCGCAATTATCCTGTCTTGTCTCTGTTTGCTGCAATGGCGTCGGAGGTGGTTCCTTCATCCATTGGACTGGCATGCAGTCTTGCGAGTGAAATAACCTTTAGTACTAAGTTATAGCCCAATTAAAACAACAATCTTAAACATTGCGGTTTGTACAAATCTATCAATTTATGATGTTTATAGTTTGGATAATTTCCTTCCTCTGTTTATCATCCAATAAACATCAGCTATCGCAAAATCCATTGCGTTTTCAATTATTGGAAAATTTATCACATGCTCAATAAGTGTCAGCCGATTGGACTGTTAAGCGATTGGACAATCCCAGTCGACTTTGGTTGTTAGAAAAAATCCCTCCATCTCCTGATATCGGACAATTTATTCAGCAATACACAACCTAATCAGTTATCTCTTCAATGTACACATTCCTTATTTATAATTACTATCAAATAATAACACCCCGGGAATATTTAGATATAAAATGCAATTTTCAAACAAAAATCTTTTAAAATGCCGTTGTGTGGCCTTCTCCTCTATAATTGTAAAAAGTGCTATAAAATACAAACTTTATGCTTGTCTGAAAAGGAATTCATAGTGAAGATAATATGTTACTTGAAAACACGTAGTGATAGTACAACGATGTGTTTGTATTTTGTTAATTGTTTGTTTTATGTGGTTTGAAAAGGTGTTGAGTTCAATAATAGACTGATATTGAGACTTGCTATAGCGGTTACATACAAGAGATATCATATGATCCGACAGAAGACAGATTTATCTTCAAATATTAGGAGAGTACAGTGTAGTGTTAACGAGTACTTCTATATTACGGCATATTAAATATGTACATGCACGCACCTGTTTCAATGTAGAGAGAAAAATGTGCTTGCCTCCACTGGGATTATATATGGTTTAATACGGGGATATCGTATCCTCGTGTACTTACATAAAAGATAAGTAGCCTATTGATGGAATAAACAAAGTGTGTTGTCGAATACAACAGGCAGTGGGATGGTAACAAAACGGTAGCTTACCTTTCACGAAAAGCAAATCAAGAAAGAGTAGATAAAGAAGAAAACGACAACTCATTTTCCTCTGTCACAGCTGCTGGTATGTCCCGTAAATAACCAAACTTCTATAGGGATTGTCCATTTCAAAAGCATTCATCCAACTATACATTTAACTCCATCCCTTAGTGAGGCACTAGGTTGAATTCAAGCGGTCTCCACTAAATATGTGTATCGATATAAACCGCCATGCAGACAAGACGCTGCTCCTATACATCACACACAAATAGGAAAACTTTTTAAATTCTTAAAACTTGGTATCATTAATTCCTTCATCTGGTAAAATGTAAATATACAGCTTCTATCTCAACGAAATATAGGTGTAGATGGAAACATTTCCTTGTCCATATAGATGAGGCGTACAAGATATGGAACTACATGTTGTAGCTACGCGTATTATTCCACGTTAAAATGTAGTAGGCCTACATATTTCCTGATCAATGCATTGGCTGTCTGAGGTGATGTGAGCTGTGATGTTGAATGTTCCGCTTCTGATCTTACCAGCACACGTGGTTAAACAAAGCCCGCCATCACAAGACAGGTTGTTATCAGCGCACTGCTGAAATCCACTCACTGCCTGTAACTGTGTCTAGTAGACTGAATCAATAATAGTGAGGAAGTCGGGCGCAATCTCCATGCTGGGCTGCTCCAAAAATCTTACTGTTTTTATCACGCGCGAAATCAAAGCTATGATAGAGAAGAAAAAGGTAATCCTATAATGTTGATGTCATTTGAAATTACGCAATCAGCCTTTGAGATTCAGCTCGATTTTTTTTACACTTAGCACAACAACCCATTTGATTACGTGAAGTCGAGCAGTTCAAAACGATCAAACAAACTGCAATTACAGGACCGAAACTTGCCGTGGCTGATCTTCGATACTGCACAAGGGGCATTAAAAGCCGTTTGACGCATACTCTTTCCTTGTTGGTGCTAACTAATAAATAAAATCGTTATAAATTTCAAAATATAAAACTTCCTTAACGATAAACTATTCTACCCGCCCCCGAAAACTGTGAGTGTGTAACTTTTACAGGAGAAGTTGTCGCTCAGTGATAGGAAAGCGTTATTAAATAGAAAAGTATACCAAACCTTTAGTGAACACCTGATAGTGCATCTTCTCTAGCCAAGGGTTTTATATCCGAGCAACTCTGCATTACAACCCTTGGCAGATAATGGATGTACAACGAGTGTTTCAGCTACGCCACCTGGCGGATAAAATGATCAAGGTTATAGCTAACTCAACTTGTTTACAGTTACATCCAACCAGCGTAGATAACCTATGTTGAATGTCGTACTCCAGTTTTGACAGTT
>JAVFBX010226001.1:0-11086 GCA_034783855.1 Mopalia kennerleyi | reverse complement strand
CATAAGTAAAATAAAAGCGAAACTAATTCGACATATGTAGAATAAAGGTAGAAGTGATAAAACGGCTTGCCATAGACCTGTTGCTTTTTTCGGTTTTGATTTTACTGGAGATCATCTTTTTACCGAAATTTTATTTTATTTATTTTTGCGTTGTATACAGAAAGAAATACCTAGATACTCAATGGAACATTACGTAAATCATTTGATTTGACAAGCTATAAGTTAATATAGCTTGATTTTCTTACCGCAATATATTAAATTATACATATATACTTTTCAAACATTTTTATTCAATACAGCACCGATACTATGATAAATGCAAGCAATCTTCAAGAACATGCGTTGAATGTCTAAGAAACAAAAAAAACAACACGATCGCACAGCCCTCGACCCTTGATGCTCTACGACGAACTGTGCGTACATTGAATATCAATATCAATACGACGCATTCCTGCCAAACACATGACACTTACCTTAATAGTCGTATCATAAATTCATTTTCATGTAAAATGTTAACTTTCATCTATCAGAAGAATTGATTCACATACAGTCCACTTCTATTAGGTAACTTTGTAATTAATTCGTGCAATGTACTTTTCAGTTTTGTAAAAGTTGAAAATGATATTTTTTAATGTGGTGATATTCAGTTTAGTAGATTTTAGTTTCGTGAAAAATATTTATTTTTTACAATATTGGTTATATTATTCGTACACTCTTGCCAATCTCCCCACCGTAAGGTACTTTATCAGCTATACCGGTTTTACCGAAATTTACATTACATTGTCTGATGTATATTTTGATTACTATTCTTAAATATAGATTTATGAAACCTTTCCGAATTGGGCGACAAAACATGCATTTGCAACGTCTTTTCACCAGCTGCTAAGCTTTGTTTTAGACGTTGGCCAAGCGTGTTACAAAAAAGTTCATCTGAGGGTCATAAAACTTTGGGCAGTCCAAATAATGTGTCTTGTAATTCATTCCGTGACAGATGATTCAACGACAATTAGTGTGACGAGGATTGTTGTGTGCCGGATGATTTGACGACAATTAGTGTGACGAGGAATGCTGAGTAACAAATGATCCGACGACAATTAGTGTGACGAGGATTGTTGTGTGACAGATTGATCGGACGACAGTTAGTGTGACGAGGATTGTTGTATGCCAGATGGTCCGACGAAAATTAGTGGGATGTGAATTGTTGTGTGACCTCTGTTCCGACGACATTTAGTGACGAGGGTTGATGTGTGACAGATGATCCGACAACAATTAGTGTGACGAGGATTGTTGTGTGACAGATGACCCGACGACAATAAGTGTGACGAGAATTGTTATGTGGCAGATGACCCGACGACAATTAGTGTGACGAGGATTGCCGTGTGACAGATGACCCGACGACAATTAGTGTGGCGAGGATTGGTATGTGGCAGATGATCCGACAACAATAAATGTGACAAGGATTGGTATGTGACAGATGATCCGACGACAATTAGTGTGACGAGGATTGTTGTGTGACAGACGACCCGACGACAATACGTGTGACGAAGAGTGTTGTGGGACAGATGACCCGACGACAATGAGTGTGACGAGGATTGTTGTGTGACAGATGACCCGACGACAATGAGTGTGACGAGGATTGGTATGTGGCAGATGATCCGACGGCAATTAGCGTGACGAGGATTGGTATGTGGCAGATGATCCGACGACACTTAGTGTGACGATGATTGGCATGTGACAGATGATCCGACGACAATAAGTTTGACGACGACTGATTTGTGACAAATGATCCGATGGCAATTGCCTTGGTGACAACTGGATAAACTATCTTAGATGAATAAATAAATTAAATTCAATGAATAAGTGAATTACCAATACATTCTTGATGAAGTGAATACCAGCTGGACCCAATGAAGTTAATTGGACAGAGATGGCTTTTGTCAAACGGAAATAGAAACCTTAACAATGTAAGAACTACAGCCTCTGCTGCGTTGATATCTTGTGATATGCTAATCTGTGTCAACTGGGTTTAGAGGAACGCTTTCATTCCAGGAGCCATTCAAGCTAATCATACTCCAAATGATTTCGATCGTCTATACTAATAACAGCACGCTATTCCTGAGCCGTCGTATCAGGACTACGAGCGTTATCAATAATGGCAATTACCTATAAAGCCTTTGATATATCCGTAGTTCTTAACGATAACAAAATAACAATATTTCTCTCTCGATAAGAATGATCCTGATGCCCGGAGAGAATAGCTGATAATTATGTTGTTCAAATATCGATATCGCGTTCATACATCAATACACAGGTAAAATATACCGTTTGTTTTGATATTTTATAACAGAAAAGGCGCAGAGTGTTTTAAAAGAAAAATTACTCAATCTAATATGTATTCATGCGTTATGTATTTGCCTTTTAATTGAAAAACGATCATCCATTAAAATTGGCTTTTAGTGCTACAAAATGTGACATTTCAGGATTTCTGACAATAATAAATATGTTATTTCACTGCAGCGTTAACACAATATTATCTGAACCTCGTATGGACTACTTATTCGGGTCACATATGTTCTGCACAGTTACAACAGTATTATAATTAAGGGCTTGTGAAATAACTAAGAAATATTCATCTCACAATCAGAGCCAAGGTCTAATCTGATTTTAATGCATGTATTGTCATGATGTGTCATGGTTCTAAAATGTTAACTCTACTGTCGAATCTCCAATGGAAGTTTGTTGTCTCATTCACTCATTGCCATGGCCAGAGCTGATCGGGGGTGCTGTTGGGATCATGCGTTGAATGGTGATACACACTTAAGAGGATGATACATTTCGAGTCTCGTGCCAGCCCAATCTCAATAAGAATGGTTCTAGACATACACCATGCAACACTCTCTGTAAACTTGCTCGCTAGACAGGACATTCTGGCTAAGGGTGGAATGATTGCCTCTATCGGGATTCGAAATCGGGTTTCTTGGCAACTGAGACGCTGAAGGTCACGGCATATTTACGACCACGAATCGTCATCAAGGTACAGCTGGGAATCTTTCTATGCGGTAAACCCAAACACACGATATATATTTCTGAAAAGCAATCACATTGGCACATAGATGGAGATTAATTAAAATCGACGAATCATCTTATGTTCTAGATAATCTCAATCACTAAAGATTATGATTGTTTTGTTAATAATTCTTCTGAATTACACCGGAACTATATTGGTGGAATAACCGTGAGCACCGATTTATCGATCAAAGAAATGTAAAAATATTTAATTAACCGTTAAAAGTGTCTGTCTTGCATAATATTTTTAGTAAACGTAAACATGCGTGGAATGTTAAGGGATATCGGGTATATTGGCCAACGTTGTCTTATCGGTCAATATACGTGCATTGCTTGTTATCCTTTGCCAGCATTAGACGGGTAACCGATGCCGTTCTCATTATGCAAACCAGCTGGGTCCAATCTAATCAACGTTAATGTGATAAAGGTGGTCTTTGTTGAAGGGAAATGAATACCCCAGTAAACTTAGGTCAACTGAACCCTTGCCTGGTTCCAGGTCATCCTATTTATTCTGTTTAACTTAAATTTAGAAGAAGGAAGCCAATTTTATATTTATTCAAGGTCTGCACGTCGGTCAGAAGAAAATGTTAATCTTGAAGCTGAAGGCAATCTATGAGGGAGTTGGAAATAGTTTTAAATCAACATTGCAATCTTGTGTATACTTGTAATTGACAATCATTATACTCACAATCAATATAAATTAAAGGCTTCGTGGAATAAACAAATAGAATCTGATGAGTAAAATAAAGCAACTAATTTCTTTACAGATTGTATGGAATAATACAAATATTGCAGAAGCCATAATCTATAATCTGGTATTTGACGATGAAGTTAATACAGTAAACTTATAACTCCAATAAAATATCCATGTGTATCTGTTAATTGTAAGTTTACTGTACTTCTTAAACCTATCACTGGAAATAATGGTACGTAACCGTTGGTCATTATTTATCCGAATATTTGCATGACAACGATTACGTGCGAGAAGCACAAAGTGTAAAATGGTTCATCAAGTTTAACGTATGTCATCGATTCTCAGTTCTTAGTTAAGCACGAATGTGTGGAAAATTTGATGTCCGTATTTGAAACCATTCAAACAGGCGTGGTTTTAAAGTTGATATAGCTTAAATACGTAACTTAAATAAGTCTCTCCTGCTATGTAGCTGGCGAATGAGTCCCGGTGGTGAAGAGGACTAAGTTGAAAGGTAGACACAGTAATTCTCAAGTACATTGCAAACTTTCCAAGTTTACAAAAACCATTTGACCTTTTCGGCAATTTCCAATACCTGTCAAATCAACAGGCTTTATAAACAACATACACCTTTTGATTGTTTGACCGGGGTTTAACGCCTTACTTCAGAGTATTTCTTTCACAAGCGTGCCAGCCCGATGGATCAAGGAAATCCCCCTCGGAGCCACTGACAATTGACAAAGACTAGCTAGGGCAAATACAAGACAATCACAGGACGCAAAATCAAGACATCATAAACAAATCGGCTTACTGTCTCCTTTAGCTTTGCGAGCACCAGGGCAACAAGAACCTCCCACCAGCCACCCGCAGCATACGCTTGTACAATACAAATGTATGCAATCATTACAAATAAAGTATTTTACAAAGGGTCCTTACCGCTAGATGTCAAATCAATACGGTTAATGTATAATTATTATCATTGTCAAATAACTAAAGCCAATTATTAAGTTTTCAATTTAAGAGAGGCATTGAAAAAAACAAGAAATAAGTGAAAAATTTGCCAATAGCTCATTTAAGAAGAAAAAAGGACGTGTCCAGGTTTGGGTTTCGACAAGTTTGTTTCGATATATCATCTCTCCGTGGTACTGCTAATGTCACCTTGAACAAGCCAATCGAAGGAAATAACGTTGATTGATTGATGTTTTACAAAATTACAAGAACCATTCTAATTTCTCTGTAAAACAACCTTTGTAACAATTGTCTACATTTATCAAAAACGAATCGAGTAAATAATGTCCATAATGTGAAGTTAAGTCAGCTAAATCTACAATAACTACGAATCTGTCGTTTTAGAACACTAAGAGACAAATGTTGCTTGGTACACAGCATTATTAACAGGGTGATAATGCTGTGTACATACAAACACAATGCCCGAGGCTTCAACAATTTTGCTTGGGTAAACATGACCACACAATGTTTATTACATAAAAAGCTAAAATTAATGTGGGTTATAATAACGTTTTTTTATTATTTATATACCAATAAAATAGCTGGAATTTCTTCACGCATAAAAGTAATATTTCACTGCAATGGAATAACGCTTTTTGCTATTACTCTCTTAACTTCGACCCTGTCCGGACTACTGTATTTTTTGGAGTGACGTCTGCAAACTCCACTTAGTCAGATCTAACGGAGAACTCCAGAGTATATTTCAGTGTACCAAACACAGCTAAAAACGGGAATCATTTAAATGCATACAACATTGATAAATTAGGGTTTTATTTCGTTCAGGTGTAGGAATATCGACGGGATTGCACAATCCCATTCTGACATTTGCGAGACGACAGCTGATCGGGGAATTTGATACGGTTGTTGATTTTATAGTTGATATAAATAATAAATAGAATATTACACAGGTAAGTTTAATACCATAACTATTGATCTAGTGAATGGTAGAAAGAATAACTCACTCCACGCTTCGAGTCTCCTGGATTATCTATCTCTTTCAACCACTCACTCGAGCAATATTTATGGTAGTCAAACTTCACTGCAGTATCCTCTATGTAATACATCTTCAATAGTCCATGTATGGGCTGTCACTGTAGAATTAATTTTAAGTGCTTTGCCATACCATTGTCAAACAATCAGTACATACTGAAATCTAGCACTTAATCGTCTGGCTGATTTGACAATTATTTATTGGTTTTCTGTTTCTACAATTTATCTTCTTTATCTTCTTTGGCTTTCGTGATATGTAGACGTTTTATATGTGGTTGTGAAAATAATATTTCGACCTTAGGCGTATTGGCTTTACGTTTGACACATTTGGATCTTCTTGCATTGTGTCAATCTTTAATCTATTCCACCTTGATTTTGTATCAATCAATCGTTAATTAGTTTTTATTCTTTTCGCCGTTTTTGTTTCTTTTCCGTTTTATATTTAACAGCCTGGATACAACTGTTGTGAACGACCAATTACCTTGAGTTGCTTCTATTTTCTTTGAAATATTCAGAACTCTAACAACTAGCATGACAGACAATATTCGATTTAGGCAATTATTAGTTCCATTGAATTCCGCGAGACGTCCGGAAATCTAATAATCGTTTTATAGCATTACATCTATTGAGAATGTGTCGTCCGCTCAAAGATTTTGTATACATACTTTTTTACAATTGGAAAAATTAATCATATTTATATAGGAATGTTACTAGTCAATTCCCAATAAATAATTTCTTACATTGCATAAATGTTCGGCGTTTATGTGGCCTATAAATACTAGACCTGCTATATAACCCGTCTGATTTCACGATTCAGTTATCTGCGCATGCTTATTCCATTATTCATTGTCACCTTTTTCTTGTTGATTTACAAATTGTTACACCATGCTGAATTTCAAAGTAGATATTTGTTTTTCTCTGTTAATCTCTCAAGTCATCTTTTGTTCACTAAGTACGAAAATAGTACAAGAAGTTTTAAATTCTTATTGCACAAACTACCTTTATTAATAATTGATCTTTAGTTTCCTTTTGACAAAAAATATATATACTATAAATACAGTAATATTCAAAATGTCAATCGCGATTCTTCATTATTTCCCAATAAGATTTGTGGGCAGGCAATTCACGCATGCATATCCCAAGTTGTCGTTCTTTTATGCTTCCTCGTGACAAAAAATATATGCGCCCAGTTTCCAAATCATTTGCCTCACAATTATATATGCATTCTCACGAAACATCGTACTCCAGCTAAGGTATACAACATAACCAGATGTATTTCTTGCTACGACAGCACGAAACAATGTTGACATACTCGTTTCGCAAGGGCTTGTCAACTATTTGTATAACCATATCGATAGGACAATTAAAATTACAATTACTATGCAGTGGCCAAGCTTAGTTTATGCTTCGCCACGATGAAACTATAGTATACTCATTTGATAAGAGCATCAATTAACACCACTCCCGGACTTATTCTTGTCAACACTCGAAGCTTTGAATCCTGAAGTGTTCAACAAGCCATCCTTTTCCGACAGCTCACTCTTAGAGCCCGGAAAAAGAATGGCTCTCAGCTGTCGCTGAAAGTTAGTGTTGTACCAACCGTAAAGAAGTGGGTTCACGAACACCGAAGCCATTGCAATCATATGGCAGCTCACATAAAGAGCGCTGAAGTTCATGTGGGTGAAAATGGCATAGTTGAAATCTGCCATTATGTTGACAAGGGAAAGTGGCACCCAGCTGACGAGAAATGCGAGGACGACAGCGGTCAAGAGCTTCATAGTGGAGTGGTAACGAGCTTCCTTCTTCGCAACTTTGTCAGCATCAATATGCGAATGGGAGGTCACCACAACTCGAGCCTTCAGGAAACGACAGATTTTAGTATGAAGAGGAATCATCAGAGCCAGCGGCATTCCAAATTGAATGAAAGTGGAGACTAATGTATATATTGCTTTTGTCATACCAGATGGCCAATGTTCCATACAAATATCGTATGACAACACAGGATCCAGATAGTCGGTCTTCACTACAGTGGAATAGAGCGCAATAGGTACTGCCAACCCGAACGAACTAATCCAAATCAGAATCAATATCGGTGACATCGAAGACATACGTTTCATATTGTCAGTAGCATGGACAATGGCACGGTAGCGATCGCACGATATGGTAATGATAGTGAAAGAGAAAATAAACACATCCACTGTCTGCAACATCGGAATCAGTCGGCACATGGCTTCCCCAAGGCTCCAAGACTTTCGAGTGAGTTTGATCACCGTGAAGGGAATACAAAATCCACACATTAGTAGATCAGAAACGGCCAAGTTCATGAAAAGAAGATTCCGACTTTTAAGAACTTTTTTAGTTTTCACAATGACCATAATAAAAACAACATTAGTCAGAATTCCCAGCAGAATGATAACGCAATAAGCCGTTGTTACTACCGCTTCTGTAGCCGGTTCGAACCAATGGTCCGTATTGGTGTAATCTGAGACTACAAACAGAAATTCGTCCCAGTCACTGTCATTGTAAGCTAACTCAAGCAAAGGGCTTTTCTCACTGTTATCCATCATCTTTTTCTTGAAGCGTGTTCAAGAAAAATGTTTAACTGCACACTGTAACTCTTCAGTTCATCTGGATTGCTTGATCCAAGGCTTATATTTCACTGACAATAATCCCAGAGATTACATAGACTTTATAAGGACGATTCTTCAACTCCACTTCACCTGTCACAGTCTTGTGACAAAATAAGAATGAATGAACCCAACCAGAAATCCCTTCCGTTCATTGCTCGATTCCCTGTCTAAAACTACGGTAACAGTGGAGGAAAGTAAAATCAATAGCGGACTAAAAGCTCTAATGTCTGTCAACTATAGTATCTGCGGATTTCATTGGCCAAAACAACTGACGTCATAATGATACCTGGCACGCCCATTGGAATGATCTATCTCTACCAACAACCTTGAACTGCTGTATCATTTAAAACCGGAACGCTGTGAAATTACTTGCCACTTCATTCCGGCGCATCGCTCCAGTAAAGATGCAGTGTCGTATCAAAGCC
This sequence comes from Mopalia kennerleyi, assembly GCA_034783855.1. Lineage (NCBI taxonomy): Eukaryota > Metazoa > Mollusca > Polyplacophora > Chitonida > Mopaliidae > Mopalia > Mopalia kennerleyi. The sequence continues at coordinate 2,276 of JAVFBX010226001.1, read as the reverse complement.
GCTGATCTAATCGATATATTTCCCGGTAACAATTCTACATAGTCACATCGATGCATTGATGATAAATGATATTGAATTGCATCAAACGGGTCTATTTATGCAGTTAGGTAAATAATAAACACATGGGATTTAAATAATTCAGCTGATATCAAAGCTAAAGAGAACTGGACCGTGAAGCCATTCCATTGTTGTCGACACGCTATATGGGCATTGGAATGATAATAAAACATGAACTACAAGGACACTAAGTGGACAAATTGAAGCTTTTTAAAAATCATGTTAGTTTTCAGCCTAGCTTTTTACAAACCCGTTTTTATGCCTTCGCTCGGGTATTTGTGTTATACACGCCTGTCTGACTTTATTCCGAACATGCATCGAAGTCATTATTCAAACGTTGTTACATAACGTTGAATTTTGTTTTGTCGAGCAGTTATCTCGCATTCTAACAGGCGTACGACAAAAAGTGATACTCAAGCTTTAATTGCTTATAGGAAAACAACATTGCCCAACAATATATGCTTATTGTTAAAAAAATATATATATTATGACCAAATTTTCAAAATAATGCTGATCGAAACCATGGCACAGCATTATGTAAACAGTGCATTAATAGTTTACTTTAAGTAACATAAGTGGTAGCTATAATACATGCTACCACTTATATATTTCATTTATAAGCAGTTTGTCGAGCAGTTATCTCGCATTCTAACAGGCTTTAGGCGTACGGCAAAGATGATACTTAAGCTTTAATTGCTTTTAGGAAAAGAACATTGTCGAACAATATATGCTTATTGTTAACAACAACAACAAAAAAAATTTATGAAATATCGAAACCATTATTATGACCAAATTTTCAAAATAATGCTGATCGAAACCATGGCACAGCATTATGTAAATAGCACATTAATAGTTAACCTTAAGTAACATAAGTGGTAGCTATAATACATGCTATTTCATTTATAAGCAGTTTGATAAACAGCTAAAATTGCGAGAGGCATATCATTATTATAGCGTTACGACCTAGTTGCACGGGTGGCATTTTGGGATCTCGGCGATTTGTTTAGGCTACGGTTCGCCTTTAGATCCCCTTTTGCTGCTGGAAACCTAGCGTCGTCAGTTGTCAACTCATTTGATGTCACTCACTGAGTTGATATTTGTACAATTGCAACCTCTTGCCTTTCACCATATGATGTCATGTACTGTGTTTTATTAGTAATTGTAATGGAGTTCAATTGAACGAAAATCGCATTAGCCTTACAAGAGCACGGAAGCTGTGAAGTATGGCGGGCCATACATGCATACCTATTTTGATTTATTGGCGGCTCCATTCCTTAGAATGATGTGCGCCATAACTAGGCTTGCCTCCTATGTGCTACACGTATACAGAACAAAGGAAGACATACATCTTCTCCAGTTAAATACCATTACTGGATGTTACATGACAGTAGATAGGTTAGATAGATAGAAGGGAGACAGATTCGGATGGGAATACAGTGACTAGACTAGACACAAACATACAAAACATGAATAGACATACATCACAGAGAACATGCATGGATATATAAATCAACTTTTATGGCAATGAGAAAGGAAATTGCCAGTTATTTGAAAAATTTTCGGATTAAAACTGCGAGGCTTAAAAATGTCAAGCATCCGTTTCATCACTCCTACATGTACCTCAATAGGTCATTGAGCGCAGACTGCCAAAAGTCGAACACTTGCATATATGTAAGCCAACAACGGCTGAAATACAAAACCATACATTATATTATAAACAATGCTTATTACGGTGACAAATAAAGAATGAATAGTATATCAGGCGACGGGTATATTCTTATTCAGTGTTTATATTGTAGTCTACCTCATTTTATTTTCCCGGCGAATCAGACGTCATATTGCTTACTACAAAATCGGTCGCAATTGTAGGCCTATAAAACAAATGTTGTTTCCCAATTATTTTTTTTGCTAGAAAATAACAAATGCTTTGCGAAACGCAAAGGTTGTATGCGCTTCTGATCAGCCTATACTTTTTGAACAAATTATTGCCGCTAAATACAGGTTGTGATGGAGAAGTCTGTATTTGAGCTAGGTCTTGAATGCTTTTATATTAAATATACACTGTCAAAAAAGAAATGCATAGGCGAAATATAAATAGAATTATTTCTTTAATACAAAGCGGGATAATTCGGTAATTTTTTAGGGTAACACAGTTAAAGTTGGTACAAGTATGTGGTAATGTTCTCGCTATGGACCGACGGCAGCGGAGGCGTATTCGT
>JAVFBX010225990.1:0-11086 GCA_034783855.1 Mopalia kennerleyi | reverse complement strand
CCGACTTCTCACGACATACATTCTACGTCACCCTATCTCTTATAACATGAGCGAGGGAGACAATGCCGTCTACACTATTGAATACGGCGTTTCACACTTCTAGTTAATGGACTTCTGATCGTACATATATCTGGACCGAGCGCATCGTATATATAGTGATGATACAACAGTAAGCTTGTCTACTATTGAACAATTTGAAAGCCGATTTAACCCGAAATCATCGTGATCTATAGTTATACCTTTATAGTTGTGTTGAACGATTTGAGATTCAAGATTTTTATTATGCTCTCATCAAATTTGGTACAAAAAAAAATACAATTATTATAGCTCTTACATGCACATAACAAAATTATTAAGAAAGATAGTCGACACGCAATATTAAGTTTTCTAGTAGGCCTATATATTAACATTATATCTCCGTAAAAAAAAGACATACGGGGACCTATAGGCTATATAGGCCTGCAGCGCTATGCAATACATCTACATCATATGCCTGCAGGCTGCAGCTGCATGAATTAAGCAGTATAGTACATGTAGGCCTATATGTATCATTTAGATAACCTCATCTAGAGAAGGCTACATATGTCATGATAGACGATCTGAGATACAGAACTCTGCATCTAAGATAACCTTTGCTCATAAAATGAGTCTTTTGGCACTTTACAGGACAGATCAATTAAAGCAGAAGTCGTATCATGTTTCATTGACTTCTGATAAAAGTGAGCATCAGAATCCCGTATCGCAAATCCATGAGTATAGTGAATAGACTATAAAGCAATGTATGTTGATTAGAAAACAAAACCAATGATGACAAAGATTAAGAAAAATGCCTGCATGGGACAGGGACCTATATAATATGTATGTAGTCGCTAGCATAACCAAAGATCCAGATAGTAAATCCGACAACTATAAATTTAACACGTGGTCTAACCGGCTTACAAGACAGTAGGGACGAGTGCAATCACGTGGGCGTATGAATACAACCCTAGCTGTCGCCATATATCTCTGCCGTTTGCATCAGTTGGAAACTATAGTGTACTGGCCAGCTGGATAGTTATTGGGAAGCATATAAGCTTACATGCTGATTTTAAAAAACAACTTAGACATGAACGAAAACATAAAAGAAAATGATGGATAATCATGAAATGAAATTTATTATATTTATAGATCGAAAGTGAGTCGAGAAATTTTTATGCTTTTCAACATTTGCGTATTATTCACGGACATAGAATAACGTTAATATGTATAGAGAGCTAGTGTCCATAACGTTTATTTCAGTATCTGCTGCGCAGTTTTCATTTTGAAAGTGGACAATTTTATAAAAGGTATAGGCCTACACTTCCCTCTCGATTAGTGTCGCTTGCACACAGCTAGATTGAGAAAGTCAAATATATTACCATGACCAATTATATATAATAGGCCTACTCACGTGTATACATGTGTGCTTTTGTTGTTAATGTACAAAATTGATCTGTCTTCAAATATAAAATGTTATTGATGATATTTTTATTATTTTTTGTTGTCGGTGTATACTTGTATGTGAGTAGACTGTATATATAATATATAAGCTATATATATGTTTAGAAAAAAAGAAAAGAAAATGAAGAGCAGATTTTTTTGTCTGTCTGCCATCGAGTCTATATAATAAGACTAATATATGTCTGTATACCAACAGTTAATAAACACCGGGTGATTCATCGTTTTCATTTTGCGACACCCTTGTTCCAGTGACTGTGATTCACTTTTCAGAAACATAAATCTGTATATAGGCCTATAGCGATATGTCATTTATTAAAATCAGTTTCTGTTTAAAGCCTGTATGTAGTTGCAACACATGCACACAGCACAGACATATATGTGTTCATACCTTTACAGTTCCTACCACAGGGTTCTATAGAGAATAAAATCAATTATCTATTTCATGGTTAATTAACTCCACACCTAGCTTATTTCGTCATCTATTGAATTCTTGTGCTTTCGACGGCGAATCAGCTGCCAACTGGTATTTGTTAATTATCCTAACATAGAATAACATATGCAATGATTAAGTTGATTGCAGCCGATCGGGTTCGGAGTCCTCCCCTACCCCCCCCCCCCACTCCTGATCTATTTTTGTTTCTCTTTCAAATAGGCCTATACCGTTACGATATTATCCCATAACATAATTAACAAGGTATCTATTGTTGTGCCGACACGGATATCTACTGGGTGTTAAATCCAAATAAGAATTAAGTCGGCGATTCTTGCTTTAATGCAACCTAATTAATAGTAGGCATATTTTCACTGATAAAGGAATCCATTATTTACCGAATGATATAGGGCCTATAGGCCTATACGTAAGATGGTCCAACGTTTTTTATTTTACATGTAGGCCTATATATTTTTAATTATAGCGTTTGTATAAAATACATTTTTTCGAATAGTTGTGTTTGTATAAATGGTTAAGGGTACATATTAATCGTATGGTTTATCTATAGGCTGTGGGCCTATTTAATTTATGCATTTTCTGTACAGGCAGAGTTTTTGTCATGTCATTCTCCGTATGAAGTTTCGAAGGCCTGTCTCCATGTCGTCACTTCCGTAAACAGCCCAGTGAACGTTCTAGAAAACCGAAGTGTGTAACGGATATGACTTCGCGAAAAATATAGATCTTAAATATAACTGTGAAAATGGTAATCCATACTATTTAATTAAACAGTTCATGAAAAATTTAGGGGATATTTAACCATTTTCTTTATATCCACCGTATTTGTGGTCAACATTTGGCTCTATAAAGGATACTGCGTTTCGTCAGTCACGTGACAATCCCGGCTCTTTGAAATCGCGTGGGCTGCCGCATCGAGTGAGAACTTCACGCTGACGACGGCGAGGAAGGACAGAAGCACATTTTCTGATATTTTCACGGGAGAACTGAAGTTGTCAAGGTATACATCTTTTGTGATTTTCCTTATTTGAAAGTTATTTGCATTGGTAGTAAACTGGGTACACTTTATGTATTTATCTGTCTTTTTTTATTATAAATTTTCAAATTATTTGTATAGGCCCTAGGCCTAGGCAACAAAGAAACGCACGTGGTAAGTGAAATATCGAATTTTTGTAAGATCGATTTTATTACGATAGTTTGTAGTCCTTTATTTATGTGGGAACCGCTGTAGAATTGGTCCGTCCAAATATTTTGTTCACGTTAATCTTGGCTGAAAATAATGTCGTTTGGAATTATCGACATTTTGTAGAGCCAACATTTTATTGACTGATTAAACTTCAGTTCTGGTCGATCAGCAGATAGATTTTCCCCTCAAATTTAAGGTTATCTTTTCATCCATTTTTTTTAGATGCCTGAAATTGAAAGCCAGCAGGTTGAAGAGGGGGAAGCGGAAACGTTTGCTTTCCAGGCGGAGATCGCTCAGTTGATGAGTTTGATCATCAACACCTTCTACTCAAACAAAGAAATTTTTCTCAGAGAATTGATATCCAATTCTTCTGATGCTCTGGATAAAATCCGTTATGAAAGTTTGACAGACCCTTCCAAATTGGACAGTGGTAAGGATCTGAGTATCCAGATCATCCCAAACAAAGAAGAGAACACTCTGACCCTCATTGATTATGGTGTAGGAATGACCAAAGCTGACCTGGTAAACAATCTGGGAACAATCGCCAAATCCGGTACTAAGGCATTCATGGAGGCTCTTCAAGCTGGAGCGGATATATCCATGATTGGTCAGTTTGGTGTGGGCTTTTATTCCGCTTATCTTGTTGCTGACAAAGTAACCGTTGAATCCAAGCATAATGATGATGAACAGTATATCTGGGAATCTTCAGCTGGTGGTTCATTCACAATCCGTACATCCCCATCTGAGCCTTTCCAACGTGGAACTAAGATAATTCTGCACATGAAGGAAGACCAGGCTGAATACTTGGAAGAGAAGCGCATCAAAGAAGTAGTGAAGAAACACAGCCAGTTTATTGGCTACCCCATCAGTCTGTTGGTGCAGAAACAGAGAGATAAGGAAGTGTCTGATGACGAAGAGGAAGAGGAAAAGAAAGAGGAAGATAAGGAGGAGGGAGAAAAGGTAGGTTTAGGACCAGGATCACTTGGTTATGGGTGATAATTCTGAAATAATAGGAAATTTGAGGTCATCGGACAAAGATATTATGTTTATAGTAAGGTACCCTAGACGCTTATGGTGCTACCAGGAAGTAAACCTACTCGGGTCCAGGGATTAACTTTTATTCAAACTGAACTCGTAAATTTAAATTATTATGAATTTCAATTAAAAGGGAGTAAGTTTTATTTGCCTTTTTCACAGATTGCAAAAAAAGACCAAAGTGACTTATTTTTTTTACAAAATAAATACTTATTTGCACAACTCTGCCTTCATTTGTAGGCCCAATGATTTTCTGTTTCACAAAATTACAAATTCCATTTCAGATTTTAGGAATTGCGTTTTAATGCCGTTTCCATGTCAATACCCTAATTTTTTATAAATGAGGTTGACAGAAGCTATCGCAAAATCACTATTATTCCTTAAATCATTCATTTTGATTCAGGAACAGACGAAAAAGTTTCATTATCGCTATGAGTCCGCCATCTTGAATTTATAATTAGGTCTTCCAAAGCCTATCAGACTTTTTTAAAAATCAAGGCAAGTCTAAATTTTGCTACCAAATGTGTTAAACGTTAAACATCATCGAGTTATCTAAATTTGTTCATGAATTCGATATATTTTAACAAAATCTGCTATTATAAATCAAGATAACTGTACAGGCGAAAACACCCCTCTTTATAAAAATCGGATAGTTCCTCACGGGAGACAACTCGAACATCAAATACTTGCATGTATGCGGCGATCAGGCTACATGTACAACGATATTCACGCCAGTGCAGATCGTTAAACGGTCTTAATTGCGAATTTCCCTTGCCATTCACAGCAATTGAACATATATGTTTCTTTTTTAAAATACACTGATCAACAAACACTAAATTTCCGTTTTTTCCTGGTAAATTTTAATCTTATGCGAAAAATCGATTTTCCGTTTCAAGATGTGAATTCCGTTTCACATTGGTGATTCCGAGAATTCCGTCCGTTTTCCTCGATCGCGGAAAATCAATGGCCCTACATTTGTTGTCCAGGAAATAACGGTTGTATGCAGTATGTTTCTCCCTACAAGGCATTGCAAATTAATAAGTGTCAATCATTTACTGAGGTGTGGCTTTCCTAATTTGACAACTGCACTTCATTTAGGCCTATGCACTGAAGTCCACAAAATATTTTTGTTTGAATACCTGTTTTATGATTGTACTTTTTTAAATTGTTAAAGGATGAGAAGCCAAAAGTTGAAGATTTGGATGAAGATGAAGAAGATGAATCCAAAAAAGACAAGAAAAAGAAAACCATTAAAGAGAACTACACAGAGTATGAAGAACTTAACAAAACTAAACCTTTGTGGACACGTAACCCAGATGATATCACTCAGGAAGAGTACGGAGAGTTCTACAAATCTTTAACCAATGACTGGGAAGATCACTTAGCTGTCAAGGTATACTTGTCTCTAACCTCTATTGAAAATAAGTTTAACACGTTTACTAAAAAAGCAAAATTTCAGCCAAAAACAGGACCTCCACATTTGATTGTTGATTGCATAATATGAACTAAAAAGAGTTTTATTGATTGACAATTGGGGTGTTTTAAGCCCGGCTGAAAGATATATCCCTCAAGACTGCAGTGTATTCCAACAATAACTGACACTAGCACAAGTTTTTATAATGTTGGAAAGTTAAATTTCCTCCAGTGCCAAGTAAAGGCAGCATTTTCTACTCTTTAAACAAAATGCCTGTAGCCAGACTACAAATAAAATGGTAAAAAATGAACTAAAAAAAATTACAAATGAAAGTAAACTTTTATGAAAAAGATAAGAATTGCCAATTTCTGGTGTCCTGGGATTGGCCATCCTTTGTTATTGTTTGTTCCCAGTGACGTCTGCTCACTTTGATATAAAATTCCTTTCTTATAGCTTTGTCCATGTAGCCACAACTCGAGATAACAATCTTTTTTTAGAAACTTGTTTCTGGGATTTTTTTGCTAGAACAGGAGATTATCAGTCTTAATTTATCCCCAACCCTCTGCCAGTGGGATTAATTTTTGGAAATATAACACATTCCGGGAACACTTATTCATGCTGAATTTTTTGTCTTGGTTGAAGTTAATGAAATGGTATGTTTTTATTTTGGTAATTCCTCACATGAAATAAATCTTCTCTTTGCAGCATTTCTCCGTTGAAGGACAGCTTGAATTCCGTGCACTGCTCTTTGTTCCCAAGAGAGCGCCCTTTGACCTCTTTGAAAACCGCAAGAAGCGGAACAACATCAAACTGTATGTTAGGAGAGTATTTATCATGGACAATTGTGAGGATCTCATCCCAGAATATTTGAATTTCATTCGAGGAGTGGTTGATTCAGAGGACTTGCCACTCAACATCTCTCGGGAAATGTTACAACAGAGTAAAATCTTGAAAGTAATCCGTAAAAATCTTGTGAAGAAATGTATGGAACTGTTTGATGATGTAGCCGAAGACAAGGACAACTATAAGAAATTCTATGAGCAGTTTGGCAAAAATCTCAAGGTATTTCCATAACTTGTCTTTATAATTTTTAGCTTTGAACAGACATTAAAGAATTTTTGTGTAAGATATCTCCAAGTAAACGTTTGCTGTATATTGGGCTTGGTTTTCCACTTCATTTTGACAACTGACAAATAAGAAATATTCAGAAGTCTGCTGTTTTTCTCATTTATTTTATCTAAAAACTTAAACTTAAATACTGCTTTATGTTTGAGTTTATTATTTTATTTTAGCTGGGAATCCATGAAGATACCACCAACAGAAAGAAATTGGCCGACTTTTTGAGATACCACACATCCACAAGTGGAGATGAGGTCTCCTCGTTTAAAGAGTATGTGTCGAGGATGAAGGAAAACCAGAAGGATATTTACTACATCACAGGTGAGCAAGGGAGATAACCCAACAAAATACTTCTATTTACAAGATTGTCCACATGTAAGGTTGACCAATCCTTGATCCGTCTGTCAATTTTTTGAGGATATAAAATCACTGCTTAATACAAATTGCAATTAAAGTAATTTAAGGTATAGGCGAAGTGGGACCAACAGAAATTCAAGTTGGGATAGTCCCAAAGTACTTAAAATATGGTTCCTTTTATGTTCATATTTATGATGAAAATTTCATGAACTCTTAACTTTATCATTGAAAATTTTCTTACTCTTCTGTGTGAACACTGTAAAATTTCACTACCATTTCTTGAGTTCGTGCATTAACAGAAATCTGTTTTTAATTCAAGGCGAAAATCGAGAAGCTGTTCAGAACTCTGCATTTGTTGAGCGAGTGAAGAAGCGAGGATTAGAGGTTTTGTACATGGTTGATCCCATTGATGAGTATGCTGTGCAGCAGTTAAAGGAATATGAAGGCAAAAACCTGGTGTGTGTCACAAAAGAAGGCCTACAATTGCCAGAAGATGAGGAAGAGACCAAACGGTTTGAGGAGGCCAAGGCTGAATTGGAGGGATTGTGTAAAGTCATGAAAGAGATCCTAGACAAGAAAGTGGAGAAGGTGAGGAAAAAATTATTTGTGGAATAGAAAAGTATGTGTCTACCTGTTGTGCGAGAAGCTTGTGATGGCCTCCCTAATTCAAGCATGGACTGAGTTTGTTCACCACCAAAGTTGTCTCCCTTTCCATCCTTTTCAGTATTTACGTTCTTAGATAATATCACTTTTATTATGAAATCAAAGTTGGTCCTTGGCAGTTTTGGCAAATACATAATATTTTTAATAAATTAATATTTGTCTTGATATATCAAATTAGGGATATTGGTAGTAACAACAAAATTCAAAGTGAAACCTCCAAAGTTGAGTCATTAACTATGTGACCTACTTTTCTGAAATGACCCCAATAGAACTTAACAAAGATCAAATACTGAAATGGAAACAGAAAATAACCATATAAAATTCTGCAGAACATATGCCTGTGATTAAGTCTGAGAATGTTTATCTTTTTATAAAATTGGCCTCAATATAATATTGTACAACATAGTACATTTTTTAAGAAAATCCTGAACTGTGTGAAATTAGATCTTGTCCTGTTATCTGTTTGTAGGTTGTGGTGTCGAACCGTCTTGTGACTTCACCATGCTGTATAGTCACCAGCCAGTACGGGTGGTCCGCTAACATGGAGAGGATCATGAAGGCTCAAGCTTTACGAGACACAAGCACTATGGGATATATGGCAGCAAAGAAACACTTAGAGGTCAACCCAGACCATGTCATCGTCCGATCACTCTCCGAGAAGGTGAAGGCTGACAAGAATGATAAGGCTGTCAAAGATCTGGTGATGCTGTTGTTCGAAACCTCTTTACTGGCATCTGGTTTCTCTCTTGAAGACAATGTAACCCACTCTGGTAGAATCTACAGGATGATCAAACTTGGACTTGGTAAGATATTTTAATTAATTTATCATGTAACTGAATTATCATCTACATAGTCCTCTTCAATATATTTACATATTCATTTAACCATTAGAAACATGGCTAAATGTACAATTATTTTGGCGATGTACATCACTGAACATATTATTGGTTGCCCCTCAGGGCATCATAATATTATCACCCTGGGGATATTGGTTAATAGGAATAAAAGATTGTTGACTTGCATTCTTTGTATTTTGGCAAATAACTGATCTTAAAACTGTTTATTTTACCACTACTTATATGTTGTATTTTGTTTTTGTAAAGGTATTGATGAAGATGACAGTGTGCCAGTTGAGGAGACCACAGCTGGTACTGAAGATATGCCACCTCTTGAAGGAGAAGACGATGATGCTTCAAAGATGGAAGAGGTGGATTGAGAACTCCTATATTCCATATTTAAGAAGTTACCTCCCCTTGAACTGTTCACCGTGAAAATATTAGACACTGTTCTTTGTTGTTTTTCAGCCTCGTCATGTTTCAGCCTGCAGTATTCAGTTTTCATTGAAAGACTTTTACACACAAAAGAGCATTCAAAGCTTCTTGTTATTTATCTACGTCATGTGAAGTTTTTTCCAATTTTCGTGCCGTATTCTCGCATTTTTGTACAAATGTTCATCCAAATTAATTTGGCCATAGAAATCAAAGTATCTTAAACGTAATAAAAAAAAATGGTAAAAAGGAAGATATGTTCCATTAAGTATACAAATGGTTGTTTGAGTTTTATTGCTGGTTTTATTTGGTTTATCTTTATTGGGTTTTTTTTGTTTAAATCCATTCTTACGGTTATTTCACTCCTGACTGCGTGGCAGTTCATTGGGCGAATGAAGTCCTTCTCTACACCACTGGAAACAAAGAAAAGACAAAATACAGGGCAACCGCAGAACGCAATACAACGAACTCCCGAACGGTTCATGATATCCCTTGGCTCGGAGAGCACCATTAAAATCGTAGATAGAATCAAGCATAATTTATTACGCATTTCGTATGACCAATTATAAGAGAAACTCATTGTAGTTATTGGGTGAAGTAGAAACATACATACAGTGTACAGTCCGTTCACCATCGATCTTTGCGAGCCTAGGTTTAGATATTAGTGAATTTACTTTGGCATATTAGACACCCCTATCCGGATTGCAAGAGATTTTCCGTCGGCGACAGCTTTTGCCGCACACGGAGCGATTGAGTAGGCAATTTTTCTCAAGTCAGCTGATATTTGTTAGATAGCCACGTGACTAACACTTGGCATGACTTTTTAAAAAATAACTTTCATTGAAATTTTTATAGAAATTTTAGCTTTGATTTTTAACATTATAAATACATGCGTCAATAATTTTTAAATGTTAATCCTGTGACTCTATCACGGTTTATGATTGGATGTACAACTTATAGCTGCGATTTTCTGTCGCATGTTTGCCGCACACGAGGAGATTAGTCGCCGACGTCGGATACGAGTTGCAATATATCTAACATGTTTGATGCCTCGCGACATGTAGCGGACAGTGTCTAGTCGCGTCCCAAGCCTGCCGCACACGTGGCGATTTCATTGAGATTTTTAGTCGCCGACGGAGAATCGCTCGTGTGCGGCTAGCTTAAGGCCACCTAATGAAATCTCGTCTGGGTTTTTCCCCTCAATCCACCGGCAAATAGAATAAGCAGATTCAACAGCAGCAGGAGCAGACTATACAGGATGCAAAATAATGACTATAGACATTGCTCGAAATCAACTTCTAAGCCTAAAAAAGATTTTTTTTTGTGTTCAGAGTTTAAATAATCTCCAAATCCAGTAGTTATTTTATTTCTTAGTCTCATTTTGTAACGATCAGTACCATTTAGCTTTTCAACACAGGAGTTTATATTTTATTTTAGATAACATGAAGTCTGCGTAAGGATGATGGTCTTCCACCTAAATGCTAAGCGAATTATAGCATTAAATACCTCGTAAAAAGCATCTATCGGTAATCGACCTGTTCGTTTTCCGCGCTCGAGTGGTCCGATTGTACATATGAATACGTCGGCCGTGGCGTAGTGGTTAGCGAGTGCACTTTCTAACGCCTACTTCGATGTACCGTTTACGGTATCGAATCAGTCTGTCGATCCCCGGGTATACGAGCGAGTCACAAGATGTGGCTCCGGCAATCGCGGGGGTGGTTTTTACGAGGTTTCCTCCCGGCTTTCCACCATAAGGCAAGGAACAGTGAAGTGGACAATCCGTCGTCATATAAGTGAAATACCCTTGAGTACGACATTAAACCCCAATCAAACAAACGTATGAATACGCCGCTATGTGTTGCTTTTCCTCCGCTGGTGCTTTATTCGGGGAATATTCCTTAACTCTTTCCTTAAGATGTCAAGGAATATTTTTTTCAGTGTAATAGCCGATTAAATTTATTAGCGCTTCGAGCAACCTGCTGTCGAGTGTTTGATTTGGGTTTAACGCCGTACTTATATAAGGTTATGTCCCATGTGTTTGTTTTTGTTTGAATGGTGTTTAACGTCGTACTCAAGGGTATTTAACTTATATGACGACGGAGACAAAAATAAAACGTACA
>JAVFBX010225979.1:0-11086 GCA_034783855.1 Mopalia kennerleyi | reverse complement strand
CAAATGATTACGAAACAATACATAACAACTAAATGAATACACTTTATTATTCAATATAAATCCTACATGAAATGGTATTTAAAATAACACGCTCGCTATATTAAGGAAACATTCAATATTAATACTTTAAATTGAAGTTCGATAGAAATATCTTGACGAAAAGGAAATTTTTGGACTGTTTCTTTGGCCTGTAGGTTACGATACTGTTGGTTAAATACATGTACACGTGTCATGATGAGAGTGTTTAGTTTTAGTAAAGACCACCGTAATTGTATCCACGGTTGTAATTAGGGTAGAAGTTTCCTACAGAAGGGAATCGATTGTATGCATTTCCGGGATAGAGACTGTTACCATATGGCCGGTTGTTTCCCCCGATAACAATCTGCGATGTTTGGATCTGCTGGTTATTTGCGACAGGGATCTGTGGGGGAAATGGCTGCCGAGGGTAGAATTGGTTACCGAAAGGCAGTCTGGGAAAAACCTGTCCAGGGAAACCACGGAATCTTGGAAATCCAAAGCCAGCTACAAAAGAAAGCACATATGGCTTAGTCGCACACTATGGTTGTTATTTTATTTACCACTTTACGTAACTAAATGCTGGAAGATCTTACACGTGACTTGTCACTAATCACAGGATACATTTTTACCCAATTTCAATTTCCGGTTTAAGTACGCTGTGCTTAACAGTATTTCACTTATATGGGGTATTGGCGTATTCCAATACGAATAAAGCATAATATCAGATCAGAACAGCCTGTCGATATTGTTCCAATGTCATCTCAATTACCACAAAGAAATATTCAGCTAGGATTTTCAATAATTCTCCTTTTTCACTTTCCCTGAATCGGGAAAGCCTGGATAAAATTTTTTACAACAAATAACCGCTTTGTATAATTTTACTTTTAGCTTTGGTTGTCAATCAATGTCCGCCAAATCAACGTATGTCATTGCGTCATTTTAAACACTTACACCTTTTGGAGATTTTGTGGGCGTTTTCGTCTGTCTCAGCACTGACGGCTTCCTCGACGATTGGCAAGCTGTGCACGTGCTTGGCAACCAGCACGAGGAATCCTGCACCAATCAGAACTAAGATATTCATTTTTGGAGATCTATAGATTAAGAAACATAACAAAAAATTAAATAAGAAAAGACACATTCGTTTATATTACGGACACTATTATGGACAAGTGGCATATTGACTTTTGTTTGTATTACAGGATAATTATGCTTCGCGTGCCAAAGTTAAGACATGGATGTATTAACCTTGGCACATTAGAGACATTTATCGTGTGACCTAGGTCGACCAAATACACGTGACTGTTGTGCGGCAGAGCGTCAATGAAATGCTGGAGCCCGGGCGCATGTCTTCTTTATAGTCGTCTATATAGAGAGATAATCTGTCCGGGAATCGAATCCACGACACCCAAATTCAAGCACCGAATCTCCAGCATTAAATACCTCGTTTACCCAGACCACTCAGCCACCCGGCCTTCCGATTCCGGGATGGATTTTAACCTGCAAAATTGTCTCAACTAGAATATGTTCAAACTATAACAAAGCGCTATTAAAAAATAATGCAAAAAGTATATATGTAATTTAAGTTATTATACAGTTAATAACAAACACATAGATAGATTCTATGTACTTGTTCATCGCGTGTGCATCAATTTTAAACGACATAACACTGATAATGTCAATATGAAAGACAATATGGGTCACACCGTTCGTTCAGTGATGGGTCTGCAATACGAAATCCCCATTTAAGCAGGTAATTTTTTTTTTTTACATTTTTGTCTAAGATAATTTATAAAAAATAAGTCTACGAACAGTTTAAGAGAGGAGCTTATTTCCATTACAAAATTTTGTAACTCAACTTACTGATTTGAAGTTTCTGTATTACGGTCCAGGTAATTTGATAGCCCAAGGTAGAAGGGTGCTTATAACAAGTAATGTAATGCTGTTGTGGTCGTTAACTCTTACTTCAATCAGTTTCTATTTTATAGGAAACATTTGGTCTACAAATAGCCATATTCATTGCCACCCTTAGGGATTCAGGCTGAAAAAAAAAA
Source organism: Mopalia kennerleyi (assembly GCA_034783855.1). Lineage (NCBI taxonomy): Eukaryota > Metazoa > Mollusca > Polyplacophora > Chitonida > Mopaliidae > Mopalia > Mopalia kennerleyi. The sequence goes on along the minus strand of JAVFBX010225979.1, from coordinate 9,017 downwards.
CAACGTATATTTGGGATATATTCCCGATTGACCTCACCTGTCGTTTCACATTTATGAAACTTCTGGTGATATAAAAAAAGGCGCAATTAGCGCCACGGTCATTTTATAATAAAATCAATAAAGAGTGTGTAATATAAATGTGTGGAATGCGATTAATACGCGTGTTGACAAAAGCCTGACATATCTAGGGGGCGGAGAAAAAAAAAGAGAATGATGTTTCTTAGATAGAAATCTCATATAATTACTATGATTAACACGAACTGATAAAAACGCTGACCAGTTAACTAGTTTTAGCTTAAATTGTGTCAAATCGGCGACAGTGACACTTGCATTGCATTCTCTCTCTCATAATAAAATGCCCGCTTTCATTGTTCAGTTGATGAATCACGTTATTTTTGGTATGATTCAAGTAAAATAAATTCGATCAACCAGCTGCATGGTCAATATTTCAAGATAATAACTTTTCTTTCCTACATATCCCCGTCATATCGGGGTTAGCGGGTTCTGTTCCCACGAACCGGTGTAGATTTCCTGGGCTGCACCCACATTTGCTCCCACTATAGAGCTGTTCAGTTCTTTTTAGTACAATTTAATATTTAACCACTGATTATAAAGGGCAGTATAACACATTGCTCTAAAGCAGTTTGTAACAAACACGAGATGTGGTAGAATCGCTTGTACAATTATGCTGATATGTGGTAACGCGATTTGTAACTAAGTTATTACAAAATGTGCAATCACAATTACCCTAGCTTTTGAAACGAAAAAGCAATTTGTAACATCTTTTGTGATAATATATTTGTTTATGCGAGTCGAAAAGTGCAACTTATATAATTCTTCTGATACAAAAATGGAACTATACATTCAATACGATTATTGTTATAAAATCTTTTAGAAATTCTAATAATTTTGTTAGTGCCAATTGTTCTATGAAACGCAAATTTTTAAGAACTATTTTAAATTAAATAATAAAAAAAATTGTTAAAGACATTGTAATGCAATTTGTAATAGCAATGCAATTTCCACTACTTATTTTAAACTGTAGAATGTATAACTGTTGTTGCCTAAATTTGTACGACTTTATTTTCTAAATTATCATTGATTCGTTAATGTTCCGAAAAATTTAGATTCATCTATCTCCTGTGTTGTGTATATCTTCCGCACGAAAACAATGTGTTTGCTCCTTTGAGAGACAAATAGGGCTTAATGTAAAATGACCAATCATGGATGGACGTTATACACAGAGGCTGTCCATGGCTTTCTGTTCTGAGAGCATCTAAACTGTTTTCACTTACAGACATAAAACACGTTCGAGTGTGTATGTTGACCTGGTGTTATTAAAGGAAGTTAACTGGGTTGTACCCAGTCCTGAAACTCAGGTCGAGTTAATTTTTTTTACTATTGATGATTTTTATTCGATCATAACGAAAAGACAATATAAGTCGGCATTTGCACATGCATAGATTTTAAACCGTCTTAAGCAATGATTGGTATACCAGTACATTGCATTTGTATGAACAACGTCCGTAATATTCAAGATGGAATTCTTCACAACACTACTAATTCAAAAGTAATTTAAGTTCTGACCGAAAGTATTAAACGTTCGCCATTGTCCATTTGTAAATCAGAAATCGATAGAGGATCATTAATGAGTGACCCGGAGATATCAAATTTATGAAACCAGGGTAGTAATTTTCATGTATTCTGCGAAGAATAAATGAAAATGACCCCAGTTTCATGAATTTGAAAATGAGCAGAAGATAACCAATAAGGACGTGTGAAAACGGTATTCCACGTGTGGATATGAAACAGCTATCACACGTATGTGAGACATTGAGCTGTACTTATTTAAGGAATACATATGTGTATTACACAGCAGTTTGAGATACATTTCAATTCGACGAAAGAAATAATTTTAATCACTTCATTTATTTCATTATGATATCCTTTCGACTGCTTTGCTCGATTCCCGCTATGACACCGAAGACCGTATACCATGCTTGTCTACATTATGCAACGCGTTAGTAAAAATAAGAACGGCTTTAAAGCGGTTATCTAAACAGGACAAATGTTAGAACTGATACAAAACTGATCCAAATTGCGACAAACTTGACTTTATACGTTTAGATAGCTGGATGTTTTTTTTATAAGAGTTATTTCCGGTTTTCGACCAAAAACTGTCATTGAATCAATATGTTCCACTAAGAAACTAATCAAACAGCGGGATTAATATATAGAGGTGATGTACATGTAAGTTGGTCGCGCTTGCAAACCAATCATGCTTATTAGCTTATGACTTTGGACCAAACATTTAGAAATATAAAACCATTGTGTAAAACTCAAGAATGTAGAGATCTTATGTATTGTGTACACGAGCTGAATTTTCCCTGGCTGGTGCTCGCTGATGCCAACCAGTACGACAATAAAATTCCACCAATGTATTATTTTCGTATTTTTTGCGGATTTTTTTTTTATGAAGCTCGTGTTTAAAATCTACGCTGTCAATTTTTAAACAACTAATGTAAATGTTGTTTGAGTATCGCATTTTTTTATCGATTGCCACGAACTATTCGGAGACTGTTTTCTCTAATAATTATAAATTTACGTTTGTATTTAGGATCTACTTCAACCAATAATGTAAAGTTTGGTTGAGTATCGCATGTTTTCATCAATATTTATCAGCATCATTATCTTGATTGAAGTGACAACCAACGAAACACTTGATAGGTTGCTTTATATATATTATTGCATTAAAATGTGGATCTGACCAAAATATTTCAACTAACCAAGTAACAAATGGATTCCAACACTGATTCAATTTCACTTGGTCTTGTCGTCACAAGGTTCCACTAGACGGAAGCTTAATATTTAGCACGAATCTTTTTCAAATTTGTGTTCAGCAGCATACTTAACAGACTGTAGGCTTCATTGAGGTTTAACGCCGTATTTAAATTCTCTTTATTGTATTTACATGGTGGCGTTTCAGCTTATTGTGTTGGAAACCACACTGATGCCCGCGGCAAGAAAAGGAAGACAACATTTTTGAGGAATATTTTGGAACTTGAATTCCATTTGGTTACGCAATATATAAACGGTAGAACTACACAAATGAAAATTGCATCAACTAAATGGCTTTGTTTACAGATTATTTGAACTTTTATTGACTGATGAATACTGAATGCTTCCCACACTGAATGCTCTTCAGATCCTAACTCTATTTACAAACAATCAGTTTTTGCCGCTGACTAAAATAAATTCATTGCTACACGGTGTAGGAATTATTAGGGGCCAAGGCTACTCAGGTGGCTTTCATTTGAAACCACAGGAAACGAATTCAGAGTAGATATCCACAAGCTGCCTTGGCTGATTTCAGGACTTTGGAAAGCATTGTTATGAATAAAGTTTCTCATCAATTTGATCCGCATTGTTCATTAGTCAATACCAGAGTCGTTGTGTTGTGTTGATCTCTCCACACTATTTCTGACGTTAGTATCAGCTAGAGATCCCTGAATCTTGTCTGCTATACTATTCTCATCTATTTCCCGTAAAGCCACGTTCAAATCTCGTAACGATGCGTGGCATCCATTGTGGTTATACCAGCGAATAAGGCACTGGTAGCATTGTTCCTTCAAATGACCCGCATTCTCATGTTCTATTGCTCGAATGTCGTTGTTTATTTCCGCCAAACCTTTATGTGGATTATAGGGCAAGGTACGAGCCAAGTCTTTCCAACCAAAACCGATGTAATTTTTCACAAGTCGAAATGCTCGCCGAAGATCTGGAAAACAAGCAAATATATTTCATCACAAATAATAAACAAACTGTATAAAACTTTTGTAAATACATACATACATTGAAAATATATATTTTTTAGAACTTCAGTTCAACAGTAACTAAGACTCATCTCGACAACCACTGTTGGCATATATATAGTTTAGCATGAGGAGATCTTATCGTTGAATGAGTTCTTGTCGTACGACATTCTGTGTAAGTGGCCTGTTTTGTTTGGGACCGACTGCTGGAAGCTCTATTAAATGAATCCACGATTAGCGATTAAATCTCTTGTAAGCGACAAATCGTCTGCTAAATAGTTGTAAGTGACTATTCGGCGGCCAAACGACAGAACGCAGATGGTTAATTGGATAACATGCGTTTAAAAAAAGATTTTTGGTGTTCCTGTAAATGTGAGTCTTAAGTGATTTTTACCAATTCCATGCGATTGGATAATTTAACGGAATGAAAACAACATGATGAGCCGCTTTTTTTCAATATTTCAATAGGCCAAATGATAATGCTTAGCCAGTGATATAATTTTAATGTAAACCCTTATAGTAGTCTCCAAATGAATAAAAGGAGACTCTGGAAGCGATCCTGTGAGGCAAGACATTATTTACAACGTCACAAGACAAACGTTGTCGTTATTAGCCCCACTTTCAGGAATGTTATGACGAAACCCTTTTGAAGATCAAATTATCTCCCTTGTTAAATTTTTTAAATTTCCTTTGTAGATACTAACCTGCAGACAGGGCCCCTTCCTTCCTTTCCAAATGTTCCTCTGAGTTGCTAGAATCAAGATCCGACACCCATAAATCGCCGTAATCATTATCTCGACCAGCTGGAGATTTTCGTGGTAGTGATTCTGGACTGGGGTATTTCCGCTTTAGAAGCATCATTTGCAGTTGGCGAAGATGGTCGTTGAGAACTTGGAGCTCAACATGGACACGAGATTTATTCTTAGCCACGCTTTTCAATTTTCTAGTCAGTCGTTGAACTTCTGCATTTGCACTTTCTATACGTCTCAGATTTTCATGTTTCTTTCGAATTTTCGAATACAATTTTTGAAGTCTCTGCTTCATGTCTTGCAGCTTGCTGGAATAAATTATAGAATCACACAAAACCCTGTCCCTATTTCTTGATGAAGCCAGTCCACCTCGTTCTGCGTTACAACCATCCACTGTATCCCCAGCGAACTCTATGCATTCTTCTGGTGCAGGACTAGCCGTCGATCTAAGACCTCGCCATCTTAAGCTATCACAATTCGTCAATAATTTGCTAACCGCTACTATTTCCATCTGCAGATGATATTTTGAGGTTTCCAAATGAGCCAAAGAATTTTTCGTCACTTGAGTATTTTCTTCAGCGAAATCGGAACATTCAGAATCATTCTGACGATGCTTCAGGGATGAAAATATTTTACTATACTCAAGTTTCAACAAATTATATTCTTCCTCCTTTGCCGATATATTTAATTTTGTTTGTTCGATTTGTTTTTCCATTTCCTCAACGTAAACTTTGTCGCTTCTGAGCCAGTCTTGTGCGATATCACATGCAACATACAGCTTTTGTATCATATCTGGAAAAGCTCGCAAAATTGGATAGGTGTCACAATCGAAAGTTATGGCAACTTCTTCTGAAAATTGTTCATCACAAAAATGTCTACTATACTCGGAATCGTTTTGAACTCCAGATACAATTTTGTCAAACTTACTAAGAATCTCTTTCATCCGAATGATACGAATTCTTAAATGCTTGTAAAAGTCATCATCGTTTGTCCCAAGTTTCTGGTAATCATAACAATAGTCTTCTAAATGCCGTAAAACATGTTTACTGAGTTCAATTTTAACGGACTCCATTTGTGGGAGTATGTCTAGAATTGTTTTCATGAATGCATCAATATTTGCTCTAGCTTTTTTAGTTATATTCGTTTGTATTCTACCAGCTTGCGAAGTTACCATTTGGAGTGTTCGAAGACTATACACTTTCGAAGAGACATGAGAGTTCGATAAGCGCTTCAGTGAGATAAAAATATCTTCAACAAATTCGCTTCGTTTGGATTCTCCATAAAATCTCATATCTATTTTCCTCAGCTGGTCGGCGGAATATCGTAATTTACTGGAGAGGAAAGACCAAACATCATAGACGCTGCTGGCAGGCCTATCGCCACTCCATCGTGTTCTATCACCCCTTTTCATTTTTCTCACCTGAAACATAAGCATGTAATGTATTATTACATCTATCAATCAGCACCCAACATATCATCAGAAAAATGGGCGTAGAACCATACTGTTTAACATTGCCGTGCCGGCTTTGGCAGTTAACTTTATATGATATAAGATCATTGTCAGCAGGATGAATTTCAAAGCAGCAGTGGCCTCGGCTTTTCTTAAGAAACTATTTCCAAAACAAAATGTAAAGTTCAAAGTTTCTGTTAATCGTAACTTTAAACAGTCTTTTAAATGTCGTAAAACATATAATTCCTGTTCAACTGACCGTGCAGTATGTATTTCTTAAGTTCTCTACAAATTAACATATTATATTATCATTCAAAGGGTATATATACCATATTTTGACGTATATAATTTGGGTAGACCGATTAAAGAGGAAAATACCAAAAGATTATTCAAGCGATTTGAAAGCAATGGTGGCAACACCATTGTTTATATTCCTCTCGAGTTCAAACACATGAAATTGATTTTCATGGATGAGGATTTATGCTGTACTTCATGTAATTTCGTTAATGTTTACGAAATACTACCTCACTGTCACAATCAATAAACTTTAAACATGAAATACTAACTCAATGTCACAATCAATAAACTTTAAACATGAAATACTAACTCAATGTCACAATCAATAAACTTTAAAGATGAAATACTACCTCAATGTCACAATCCATAAACTACGACAAGACACAAGTTATCAAGCATAGAACATGATAAACGATGCAGTTTGAAAACATGTTGCCAATTGCATTTCTAGACGCTTAATTTTTGGGCTGCGGAACGTAGTGAAAGAGGTTCAGGGCTCTTACTTAGAAATGTAAGATTCGATGGCATATTGTCTTATTATTTGAGAGTACATACATCCATCGACTGTCCTTACCTGCGGAAAATATGTCCAATGACCAGTTGACAAACCAGCATACGCGGTGCACAACAAGAGTATGTTGAGACTTTTTGTCAATATCCCAAGGCTACACAAAATGAGACCGCCAGACAATATACACTGTGTGCAATTCTATTTCCAGCGCAAAATGTCCAACAACTAACACATTCTCAGATATTCTTCCCTGGTCCACAGAACTACGTTACTTAACCGTATGTGCCACTAATTGCCCAGTGAACCATGGCCACTGACCATTTGGAAGATAGCAGCTGACCAGGTCAAATAATAACGATAGTCCGCCAAATCGATAATCAATAAAATTAATCAGAGAACGCAGAAATTTGTCGGCTTGACCTAACAGACAGCTGAGTGCAATATGTTATTCTATACAGAAACTCCTCTAATAATTTATCGCGGTTAACAGCTTAGATGGCAATCGAATCCAAGTGATATAAAGCGGAAATGTATCATTTATATAGCACAATCTGACCTAAATGAGGCGGGATCTTTTCCAGTTGACCCACTGACCTTTCACTGAAATTTTATTTTTAACATTTTCATTGTTATAAATGTCTAACAATCCCGTGTTAATGGATATGTTGTTTGCAGAAAGAGTGTTCAATGTTTACAAACGTTACTGGCGTACTACTTAGATCCTAGGTCAGTGGGTAAGCGGTAAGAAAAATAAATACGGAAGATTGTGGCCAAGAAAGTTGGATAAAAAATTTATGTAATGTATTGTTGTCTCTCGTTCCCTAATACACACATAACGGCACTACAGCAGACAATCATTTATTCAAAAAACACTGAACGCTGATAACACAAAAAACAATCAGTACCAGTGAATATATGTTATTTAGGTTCATCGCATCGAGTTCATTCTTTTTTTAGTTATGAATTTTAGCAAGCCTAAACTGAGCTTAAAATTGAAAAGATGGCTACCAAAGCATTATGGAAAACTAAAGTACTTCCTTTGTCCATGGTTCTCTATTTAATTATAGCTATGGTATATATTTTCTGTTCTCACCTTTGACCCAGTTGCCCTTTTAAATACTTGCTTACTATTCAAACAAATACTTGGTTAAGAGGAAATTACAACCAGATGGTGTCGCACCTGTAAAGGTGTCGATCGGTGTGTATATTGGCAGCTCGCCATCATTTAGATCGACAGCGTTTGTCGGATGACTAAGCGAAGCCAAAGTCAATATAATGTTCATAGAAAGCGTTCATATTTAATACATAGCCTAAATATGTTGAAAAGCAACAAACTAATATCTACGTTAATGTAACACATCAAAGCGCTTGATCACTTCCCAGTTAGAAGTGTGGACGGTTGGGATCATTAGTCGTTGTTTTGCGTCCTGCTATTCCCCGGTCTTGGTTTTGATTGTTGTAAGCGGCGTCGAGTGGTGTTTTGCACGCCATCACGTGAGTGAGACAACCCTGAGCGCAACGAAAATACTGTGAACCAAGTAGCAGTTTCATGAAATATTATTCAGCTTGTCTGTCAGCCGATTGACGTTATCCAGGCTTTTCGAACTTTCCAACAACAGAGACACGGTTTGAAATGGGTGGGTGAAATGCCGCTTGCTTGCTAACATAAATGCAGCATTAAATTTATTGTTTTTACTAGTTATCATCACAACAACCTCTCAATCTATAATAATACTTTTACCTGGACATATTTTTTCTTCCTTTTGTCATGATTGTATTGTAGCAAATTACGTATATAAATATGGCAGCATATGTGTAATTTTGCAGAAGGAAAGTTGTACTCGTACTGACCGTGGGGTAATAGCTTCAGAAACCTCAAATGAGTGTTTGCTCATTCAGCGTTACATTTGACCAAGATTTCTTTAACTGAGTCAAGTATCCGTTTTTAAGGTTTCGATATACAAGTTAATTAATGAAGTCATTAGATTGTTTCGCTTATTTTGACAGATTTGGGTAATATGATATTTAAAAGAAAAATAACTATAGCAAGTGATCGGTAAAAATTTACACAAGAGAAATATCGGCCTTTTCCGCGTTATTATTTATTGATAGCTTAAGATATTTAAAGAGGCACTAGCTCCCAAAATTAGCTTTTATCAATAAATTCAGATCGCTACGATTTTAAGTGGTATCAAAGT
>JAVFBX010225968.1:0-11088 GCA_034783855.1 Mopalia kennerleyi | reverse complement strand
TTGGCTTTTTTATAATTCATTCTATGCATAACATCACGTGACGTTAAAGATAACATGTTGACTGACTGCCTGTACATGACAAGTAACGCGAGAAAGTATGAGAAAAGCCAATCGTGTACATAACTCAATAAATCGCTGTAATCACAGGGAAACTTGGATAACAATATGTTCGAATACAGGGGCTCCGAACTGTTAACAGCACATTTCAGAAATTCAGAGCACTACTAGTTGAGGCACGGTGTCATCCCTTAAATGGTTAATCTCTCAGACCCCTAGTTGACTTTAAAATATTTTAAAAAAACTAAACTCACGTAAGGAATTATTTTTGCACAGGAAAACAGGGCTTGGCAGTAAAGTCTGTTCACTCAAAATTGTTATTATGGGAAGAATATTTTGGTTGCCTCCGCCGACAGTGCCAGTGCTTGTCTGTACAGTATACATTTATTGTTAGGGTTAGATTCACGTTCATGCATTGCTCGTTGTTATAACAGAGGTTTCCTTATATGGTCATGCAGTCATATTTCTGTTATGGCCGATTTGAGGGGTATACTAGAACCATTTCACCCGTCTTTGGTAATAAATTAATGCAGACTTTTAGTCTCTTGAAGACCTGCTGTTATTTAGTCTAGATATGCCTCGACTTCCCGATGTATTTCGATTAATCTCTCTAAAATTAAAGAAAATGTATATATGCCATTAATATTACCGTTGGATACCAACACAGGTATTAAGCCATCATGCAGTGGAGCCTCAACATTCACAACTCTTGCTTATACAAGTACAGGAAATTAGAATAATATATTACATAATTCGTGATAATAAAAACAAGAAGTAAAAAAAACTAACATAAAAGAGTAATATTCGTTACGTACATACTTATAATGATCGTGAAACACCATGTAGAGGAAGCCAGAAAGTGTTGATAGCACACAATGCTACAGTCGGTACACAAATTACAATGTCAAACTGTACTCCTAGAAGACTCTATTTGTTAGAGATTGTTTTTCCTCAGTCTGACATGTACGTCAGAATGTCACCTGAATGTTTTAGTTATTATAGAAGATGTCAGAAAGCTGAAGGGAGAAGGGGGTTTGAATGGTTACGGTCAAAAAGATCACCTAAATCATCGACTGATCATGGTTAAATACCCTAGCCACATAAGAACGTGTGAAATAATAGTGAATGTCAATAACGTTCTGCCCACTTTAATCAGATCAATTTTAGTACGGTCTTAGCAACACTAAAATACAGACCCTTAAGTCTTATTGCACTCTTTTGTTTGACGGGTGCTAAAGGGCAAGTTTCTTCTTAACTAGTGACTGATCTCTTAGCCAATTTAATTAATTAAGACACTTTTACAATTTAATCTTGGGCTTACAGTGGAATTAAAATTTATAGCATCGACTTGTCACAGTTATCAGTTGAAGCTCTTACTTCGTGCTAATTAAAAACAAATTATTTTTGAAAGTTTCTCCGCTATAAATCTTCAGCTCTTTATTCGTGTTTGGCTTTTATTATATTGTCTTCACTACTCTTTTCTAATCTCCTTCCAGCTTGACAGTTGAGGTGTTTTATTTTCCTCCTCGGTCTAGAAACCACTTGAGTACAGAGCCAGAAAAAATACATCACATCTGTCAGCTACTTGTAACATTTGATTAGAAGCGATTAGCTCAAAATTAAAAGTCAATTGATCACTGATTATTCATGACTTGAACCGTCAGCCAATCAAATTCGAGTATCATTTTGCAACACCCCATTGAGGTAGCAATGAACTCAATATTGGGTATTAATTCGAACGTTATTTATTAATGCTGTAAATTAGTTCAATATTCTTTTTCAGAATTTCTGAATGAACCTCCATCTCCTTTGTACAATATTATCGAAACTTTATCCTCGTTTGGTGACTAAACCTTCAAACAAGGATTGATAAATATATGTATCTAGGAAAAACTAAGCAGGTTACGAGAGAAAACTTTAAAAATAAACACTAGTATAACGGGTCATGTTTAAATTACAAGCGAGATGTGGTTTCACAACATGATGGGAATCTAACACCGTTTTTCTCTTTTCGTGGTTTCTATATGTGGTAATAATTAATGTTTTTTTTCTTCATAATTACGTGAGAAATAAAATCACATGTCACATATAGTAGATGAACACCAGTGTGGTTAAATGAAAAATGCCTATTTCTGATTTCTATTTAATTGCTTAAATTATTGTTTGACTTAAACACAAGAACAACTGGATAATCGATGTTGACGTTGACACGTATACTGGTGTATAAAACTCCATTTCATGTATAAAAAAGTGATACACGTACAATTGATAATTAACAGGTAATGACGTTTATCTGGTCTAATGTATAAACCCCCATTTAAAAAGCAAAATTAATTGATTATACTGTTTATTTGGAAAATAAATAAACCCCATTTAGTATACATTTAAAATTATACCCAGCGTACGGAGAACGATTTGAAAATTAATCGATAAATTATAGTTGATAGCTTTTGCCTGAATATTTTGTTTTCGTCTTACATGTAAAGGTTAACATTCGTTAATTTCATATAAAACAATTTTAAGCAGAACGACAGCAATCAATAATTGCCACGTAAAATATATTGTGAATTGAAAGGTATATAAAAAGCTACAATCGTATATAAAAACTTTTTAAAAAAATAATACAAAAAAAAAAAAATTTTAAAAACATTAAATAAAAATAAAAACGCGCTGGACAAAATCCGCCACCATCCCAAAAGAGACAAAGAATAGTATTAGAAAGCCAAGAGGATTTATTTATAAACTTTAATATAAAAACTGCGATAATAAATTCTTTCTTATTAACCATAAGATATCATTATTCCATTCAGCCATGTATTATTCCGTTAAACAAACAGAGGCTAAAGTACAGTTACTTCTGGACTTCAATGCTGAAGTCCGAGCATTGAAGTCCGATTACTCCAATGTATATACTTACGTGGCGACACACATCACTTTGTGTTCTATGACTAGTCTCTGATAGGATTATAACAAGTATAATAGATAAACAGAGAACAAAAATTAATAAATCGCATTTGAAAACAAAATTAAGAAACTACAAAATAACATAAAATTCAATGTTGTATTTTAACATCTTAGTAAACTGTTACTACAAAAGATAGTGTATTTCCGACAAATTATAAACTTATGTTAGGGAATAAAGCTAGCCTATACTTATATATTTTGAGCACCTATTTTGGAAAAACGCGTTCTCTTATGCAAACCGCTAGTCATTTGACGGGTATCTAAATGTAAACCCGTTAATTCAATTAAATTACCGCGATAGGATTTCTGACACTACATTATTAATTGAATAAAGTAGACACACAATAGATTGAGGGAAACACTTTAAAGTTTTTTCAACCAAGTTAAGAGATTATAACGGATTTTTTTTCGCAACAAAAAAGAGCAAAAAATAAACAATAACTCACACAATAAACAAACAAAAAGGAAAGAGACAGAGCGAATACCAAGAACGTATTATACAGAAGAGGAACCGTTGTAGTCGGTGTTTAATTGAATTTGTTCATTAAATCCCCGTCCCTTACTATACGCCTACGTATAAACACAAGGCAAAGTGGGTAAATCATCTCTTACATTTTTTAAATAGCTTCTGTATTTTATAAAGTGTTTTTTAAAATAGAACATTACATACGTCAATTTGATATTTTTAATTGAGGCTGAATTTGTGCCTCATAACTAGTTATTGTCGTGGGCACAGATGTCAGATGCACGTCTACTATCCCGGCCATGGCCTCGGTTAAGTAATCTCACACATTTTACACGGGGAAGCCTTATATTACGGGACGAATACAAGAGGAGAAAACGTGCCAGAGTCGAGTGTTGACATAAGTCTCGTGCACCTCGAGTTGATATCTGTCAGTTCTCAACAAATCAAATCGCTTAGTGGTTGTTAACAGCGCGCGTGCGCACTCAAGTCCGAAGCCAAGACAGCGACCGAGTAAAGTTCTAAAAACGTGTCGTATTCTTGATTTCTTCACACTGATAAATAGCCGATGTTGAGATAGGAGTCAAACAGACATCTTGTCATTCTTACCAGTTTCTTTCAACTGACCAACTGTCACAAGTCCGTTTTCTTCTTACAACGTTGACCGACATTGCTATAACCCTGTATATGCCAGGTTTTGGACTGATATAAGGACAGAGTCTTTGGATTGTATTGTTCTGCTCCGGATTAGTTATTTAACAAGTATCAGTTGATCAAGACTATGGAAAAACCTAAACCCAAATCATTCAGTATCGACTCATTACTGTCCAGAGGAAAAGAAACAAACAACGATACACCCAAACCGAAAAACTTGAAAGTTGAGAGGACAATTCCTTCTCGCCGGCTCCCCTCGCCCCACTCGTCCCGGCCCTCGTCTGTGGATTCTTTGCCAGTCTATACTTCTGATGACGGTGCCGGGTCACCCAGCCTTTCGCCACACACAGGGGACCACCGACCCCCGAGCTTTGTGCCACGCCCTGGGATATTACACCCATCTCACCATCTACAGCACCAAAGCCACGGCAATATTCCAGCAGCATTTCACAGTATTTTGGCAGTTCATCCTTTTTATTCGTTAAATAATGGACAGTACCCCGGCCACCCTGCGGGGTTACCTATGTTGGCAGGTAGTGCCTTCCACCCGCCCAGTGAACAAGCCCTGAAGATGCTACAGCCTCACCAGTCTGCCTCACTGGAATGGTGGGCAAGACAAGGTATTCTCAATCAGAGAGTTGTCGAATATGCAGGTAAGCACGATTGTTTCGTCACCTAGAACGAATGTAAAAGTAATCGGGTAACATCACGTCTCAGCAAAGTTCACATTTTCTCTAAAGCACGCAGAGTCACCTAAGATACAGATTTAATAGCTCTTAAAATCGTCTGTGTTATCACTGTATTAAAAGAGCTGCTTGTAGCCAATTATCTTAACATCAGTCACCAATTAACTTTTGCAACTGAATAATAGATACGCTATGTGCCTACCTGAAATATACCGGGCTATATGATCGCTTAATTGCCCAGCGGGAAGTGATAGAGGCTGCGTGTTAAACCACATGTCTATATCAAGCCACGTTTGTAACAACACATAGGCTTACATGATGACAAATATAGTTATAAAAATACGACGATAAATAATAGACTAGGGAGATATTTAATTAAATTTGAGTAGGAAAAAGGTTATTTCTTGATTCCTCCGTTTTGTCTTTTATCGCTAAAGGTTTTATTTATAGGAGATTTCGTGATGATATGAAATATTCCAATTGATATATATATACGGCACGTTTTTTACAACCATTGTTTTTCAGACCATTTTCAACTCACTATTATTATTGATAGCGTATAAATACTTATTAGAGACAAAGATCTCTATAAGCAGTACAGGTTATAAATCACAAGTTTGTAAAATTATTACTCATGTATTTAAAGAGAACAGTTTAGAAAACACAGCGTATAATGACATTCGTATGTTGACATGTAATTCTGCTATTTTCCAAGCCCTTTTACAGACACAATGAGAGTAAGCCAAGTGTTCAAAATACATCAAAACATTAATATTGTTACAGAATGTAATAAATACTCTTCAATATTTTGGCATGGACATATCATCGGCTTTGGTCGACTTACCGAATATAAATAAAGACAAGTATTAAAAGGGTGCCCACATGGCCTCTATATAAGCCGTGCTCAGCTGTTTTTACAGTGGTTTCCCGTTAAATGGACTGCGTCCCACTATCACTGGCCTTGTGTCTTTTTGTATCCACGGAGGTGGTTATCTAATGTACTTAATTAATTACAACAGCACTTTGACAAGTTATGTTCACAAACACAGAAGTAGTTTTTATATGACGTTAAATTGTCCAATCAAATTTACCGAAAGTTTATTGAGTAATTTCGACGAAATAAAAAAAAAAGAGAAACAAAGATATAAATAAAACAACATTTTTTTTTTTAATCTAGAATATTTATGGTCATAGTTGCCTGAAACAGAATTATTCAAATTTTCTTTATTTTTCTGCAAGGACGATGTGAAGACTATAAAAACATCATGTAAGACAGCATGATATATAGACGGTATTTAGGTAGATTTCTAGAATCATTATCAGCAGACATCAGACCAGAATTAAACATGTATATATTTGTTCCAGTGGCTATATAAAGATATTTATATTCGAATAGTCTCTTTTACATAACAAATTAAATACATAGCTTAAACTTAATTTGCAAACAAGTGAGAAGAAATATTTAAACAATACCCCATTGAAATGAATTTTAACTACAAAATGTGTTTACCGTATGCACATATATTAAAAAACAAAGACGAAGTATTGTATTGGAACACCCATACTACTTTATACGCCTTCACAAAAAATAGATTCCCAGTTTCTTTCTTTCCTTTAAATAGAATTTATGCAAATACAAATTTTATGGGAAGATTAAACAATATAAAGTTAAAGTATTGATTTAATTTGTTTATTCAAAGTATTTGTTTTATACAGTTTCTATATGATCTAGCATATTTGTTGCCGAAAATGTAGATGTTGTAAGCAAACTCACCGTATCGTCCTACAGCCTGACTTGATTAACTGCCCATATTTAGTTTTATTACACCTTAATTGATGATAATAATGTCGAAACGTTAAATGTTAAGACTTTATAATGTAGAATTTACATTTCACAAGTCAAAAAATCTTCCTGCGTCGTATTTTATGATTAATTTGATCTTTCATTACATCAGCAATTGTATCTGAATTGAATTAAATTGTAAAGAAAAATGAAATTGATACAGAAAGCGTTGGTTCTTTATTATGTCCATGTTAGAGGAGGAAAATTTAACAATATTAAATTCTTCCTTATAATTATTGTTTATCAACCTACGACGACTTGCTTCTCTTTCGTATGAGAGAATTGTTACAAAGCTATTTGATATACAGGGGAATTACCTTGTGGAATATGAATGTGTTAAGTATTTCTAAGTCTCACCCAATAGTCCCATTGATTGGTCACACGTTCGGTCAATTTCTGCAATATGGTCAATAAACAAATTGGTAGACAGTGATATTCTCAAGATATAAATCATATTATATTTTGTTATTGAGTACATGGATATATACTTTATGAATCTATATAACTTTCCTTCGATCGTCCACCCTAGAGGTCACTAAATAAGTTCCTAAATCTACAATTTAATTTGTATGCATATAATAATGAATACATAGTCCTCCGGCTTAAGGAGCCTGACGTTGAAAATACCATGCCACCAACTGGCACCAAGTTTCCCGTTTGTTTTTTTTCTCTCTCCGTCTTCTATAATCACAAGGTTTGGTTTTTCTTTCTTCTCTGTGTTATGTTTATTTTATGTATTTTCTAACAATTAGCTTTAATTTGTCTCTCTTTTCTTTATAATAATAATAAGGGTTAATTTGTTTCTCTTCCCTCTATAATAATAAGGCGTAGATTGTCTCTGTTTCCTGTATAATATTTAGATCTATATTTTATCTTTTTTCCTTCTGTTATATTTAGTTTCAAATGTCCCCTCTTCCATACATAATAATCAGATTTATTTTGTCTCTTTTCACAATATGACATTTTGTCTCTCTTATCTATAATAATAAGTATTACTTTGTCCATCTTTCCGCCATAATAATTGGTGTTTTTTTCTCGCTTTTCTTTAAAATAAATATGTTTGTTTTTAATTAGATTTATTTTGATTCTCTTCTCTCCAAAATAATTAGTTAACTTTATAAAAAAAGTTTTATTTTGTCTCCTTATTCCCATCTGATACTAAGGTGTATGTTATGAAGATATCGGTACTATACATCGATATGTTGAAACGTTATGTTTGAAACGAAACGAAATGGCTGTTGAGAAACAATATTTTGTTCTTAATAAATGGAATAATGAGCCAGTGATTAACGTAAAATAGCTGGGAATAAAAATCCCGTCTGAGTCCGTATTTAATATAGATTTGGTCATTATACTGTAATAGTAGAATGAGATAATCGCACTGGAAAATGAACCAATAATGTGGTGTGACATACATGAGTATCAGTGTGAACCAAGTTTGATTTAATACAATCTGATCGATTGTTAACTGCTAATAAACTGCTTTAAGATGGAAGTTAAATCAATCAAAGTGAATGTAGACAAGTAAACAGGAACACCTGTGTATCTCTATTTTCATATCTATATCGATCAGTTTTATCACCTGTTTGGATTAACCTATCGTGAAATACCTACCTGTCTCTAATCATCACATTCTAACTAATGTGATAAATAAATCTGCGAGCCTTTGATGGCGACAGTCCAGGTGTTCAACTCAAACATTAGACCTGGTTCTACCTACTGGGTTGAAGAGATAAATCCCAGATAGATATTAGTTTGTCATAAATCACATTTCATTCATATCAAATTAAAATCCGCTTACGAACTCTAACTGTAGTCGAGGTAAAGTGATATTTAAATGTTAATGTTCAAATTATTTCGGGTTAATCTATACTGGGAGTCCAATTTTAATGGTAGGGTGTTTACTTATTTTGATCCGAGTAAACCAGTTTGAAATATTAAAAAAAAATTTATGGAAGCATTCCTCGATCAATCAATTAAAGTAATTTTTGAAAATATACTTAAACATGTTTCCTAAATGATACGCCGGGTAATAAACAATGCATCTTCCATAAATGTAAAACAATGCATTCTCCATAAATTTTAACCAATGCATTCTCCAAAAAATTTAAACATTTTATCCTCCCTTAAATTTAAACAATTCATCCTCCCTAAATTTAAACAATCCACCCTACCTAAATTATAAACATTGCATCCTGCTGAATTAAAATCAATGTATCCTTAAAAAATTATTAACAATATTATCCTCCCTAAATTATATAAACAATGCATCCTGCTGAATTAAAATCAATGTATCCTCCCTAAATTATTAACAATATATCCTCCCTAAATTATAAACAATGCATCCTGGTGAATTATGAACACTGCATCCTTATTTAAAGCAATGCATTCTCTCTGGAATTATATAGATTTAGAGGAATGATTGTCTGACCATTTGTGCCATTACTGATACTGTAGGGCACGACTGCGTGACTGTAATTGTTCATTGTTGAGTGTTAGTAAAGATAATTTATTTGTTTTCAGGCCAGGCTCAGGCGAACATGTTAGGGAAATCCCGCAGACCACGGACAGCATTCACAAGTCAACAACTCCTGGAGCTTGAGAGACAATTCAAACTCAACAAATACCTGTCGAGACCAAAGCGATTTGAAGTGGCCACATCTTTAATGCTCACCGAAACACAGGTATGTCCCAATACATTATCTTTTACCCACATGAACAAAGGCAAACATTAATATGTCATCATATGTAGCATATGATGACATGCAATAGCATTGCTTTTCAGAAATATAATAGCAGTCTATCATATTGAATCATATTGAATGATCTTGTAAACAAAGAGTTGTACCGGCTTGATGCATCATCATTGCTCAACTTTACGCAACATCAGATAAAGCATTGACAAAACTTCATATTAATCACATATAAATGCTTTTAATGTTTACGGTCTGGTATTATTTTATAGTTTATGCGTGAACTAGGGTGTTCGCAAGTAACGTCATTTAAATAGTCTTCTGCTCAAATAGTTTGTTCGTTCATGGTCGATTTTTATACAGTGCTACATTTCAGAAATGTTTTCTGACAAAAGTTGCTCGAAGCAAAATTGTTTCTCTGACAATTAACTTTGTGACGTTCCAACTTAGCAAACAGCATAAACTTTATTGGCCATTTGTTTAGCTTAGATACAGGAAAACTATTCTAAACATTACGAATATAAATACTTAGTTTATACAAGCGAGCCAGTCCCTCAACTCATCGACTTCCGGCGGAACTCAGCCAAGTGCTGCCGACTAGGTTCCTGGGAGGAACAGACAATTTAAAAGTCTGCACTGCAGTATGGTATAATGACTTTCCCCACCCGGCCACCCCCATCGCTTCTCATACTGTTAGGATTTTAAACCTGTATGGAAATATATCTTTTTGTATCGGAATTTAATAATACCGCAAACCAACTCATTAAATAGTAATATTTGTTCCTTACCATTAGAATTTTGACAAAACAGCTTATACTTTATATATATATGTTGGATTTGTTTAATTGGTTTAATTGATATGTTTGACCTATGACCTGTAGTACATACCACGCATCAGCATTAACTTATTGATATGTTTGACCTATGACCTGTAGTACATACCACGCATCAGCATTAACTAATTGATATGTTTGACCTATGACCTGTAGTATACATACCACGCATCAGCATTAACTAATTGATATGTTTGACCTATGACCTGTAGTACTTATTGATCGTTGTATTGTTTGCTCTATACTTTGATTCACATGTTACAAAACATTTTATATAAAAGACAAACCAATCCATTGAGAAATTGTTAAGTTAAGTCCCGAAGATAATTGTATTCAATATATTGATTTGTATTATATTGAGGAGATCCCCTGGTGGCCTTGTCGCTGTGGGTTATCCTCGTTAAAGGTCTTCTCAAATCAGATTTAAAGTTACTCAATTCCAAAGATAGTATTGCCAACTAATTTTACAAGAATATTCCGTATTTTTCAGATTCGTAGATTTTTTTTATTCACTTACAAACTTGCAACTTTGCAAACAAGCAATTCAAGATGGTAGAAATTCCCTTCGGAACAATCCAGGTCGGATAATGCCGGGTCCGTACCGGAGATACACGATTCGTAGCTAAGACTGAACAGTTGGGGAAAAATCTGGACAATAATAAAATGGTGGCGATGTTTCTATAGATACTAGTCACTTGTTCTTTTCCGCTGGTGACGCCACTCGCTTTCGCCGAGCTGTATGTGCTAATAAATGTTACATGTTTGAATCCCAATTTCTCCATAAGTTCGCCGATTTTTTTTAATGAATCAAATTGAAAATTATTTTATAGTTTATGCGTGAACTAGGGTGTTCGCAAGTAACGTCATTTAAATAGTCTTCTGCTCAAATAGTTTG
>JAVFBX010225957.1:0-11089 GCA_034783855.1 Mopalia kennerleyi | reverse complement strand
GAGTAATCTTGAGACACTGTGTATTTAATGGTTCAGTGTGGGTTTTACGATGATCTGGAGGTCAGATTGACACAGTAACTCTATGACTTTAGAGTTATGTAACTGGCAATTTGCCTCAAATTGTGGCGAATTTTCCTTAAACCAAGATCATTATTTGTGCAATGATGGAAATAAATAAATCCAATTATAAAGGTTATAGTGTTAGGGATGCCAATTAATTCCTGGACATGTGAAGACATCTATATTGATTTAATATAAGCAACGTTTTTTTGGTGAATAAAAAGTATATTATTAAAGAAAGCACCAAATAGTAAATTTAAACCGTAGTCAAAAGTAACTGTTGTATTTAAAGTCTGTAAAACTCACAGTTATTTGTATCATTGTATTGAGCAATGGAACAATACTGAATATATGGAATTTTACTTAATGACTTTCCCATGACACTAAATCACCTTAGCGTGTATTGGTAATAAGTCTAATATTATACACCAACATTTTTTTAAAATTGACTAGCTAATTTGAATGTGACTATTTTGTACACATAATTTAGGCTAAATACATGAATACGCCACTTATTTGAAATTCAAGACAAGTGTAGATGTTAAAATACTAATTTCTGATTCTATGAAGACAAAAAATAATCGGGGAAAGCAACAGAAAACACTCATTATGATCAGAATATACTCTTATAAGCAAGTTAATACTGGAAAAAGGTATTTCTAAAAGAAAGAAATACACAAAATGGTCGCAAAAATTATCCTTAATTTTTTTTTTTTTTTTACACTTTAGTAGCAGTTAGGTTAGGTAGTCCTTTGACTAGTTTCAAGCTCATAGTGTTTGTTACAGCCTTACATGTGTGGGACTTTTAACTTGTGAAATAATGTACCTTATCTACTCATGCCATCTACATTTTTAAAGTCATTATTTGTATATTTATATGTAGTTACAGGCATAATAACATACACACCCCTTACAGAAAAATCTTACAGAATTGTGGACAGATTTTTCTGTAAGGGACCTTTAGTTTTGAGTTTGCATTGAAAAGTCAGAATTATATATTTATATAAACCACAGCTATTCTTTACATAACTCTTTTGTTTTATTATGTCAGTTGACATGACGATTAAACAATGTTGTATGATCTTCCGCTGTAGTGTATGGGAATTCTGACTGGTCTGTATTGTCTATGTACAATAAACCTTCATATTCAGCTTGCTAATAAGTGTTGTTCCATCCTCAGTGTTTAATTATTCAGTGGCAGTGTGTTCTGATTTCCCTTGTGTAATAAACCAAGGAATATGTCTGTCCTCTCATGCCCCCTCATTAGAAATACGGCAACTCTATCTCAACAGGCCTGTAGTTTCTTATACGCCCACGTACCAAACATCAGATTACTTATTTATTTATATAACGATCAGCTGATAGAAAGCCAAAGGACATAGCATTGGTTTATTTTGGAGATTCTATATTTACCTTTAATAAGGCTGTTATATCTCTTTTGTTCTATTATTTCATTAGTTCTGATCTTGAATCTTCATGTTACAAGGCAATAGGTGGTCCGCTGAGCTAGCACATTGTCATACCTGTGTACTACAGAATTCACTTGATTACAGACAAAAAAAAATCATAATCATAGAATAAACAATATGGACTACATGCAATATTGCTGACTTATCATTATTATATGTAATTTGTGTGTTTATATGCAAACATGTGCTGATTAATATTTTGAAATGGGTATTGACCAGAATGGGTACCGTATTAATTTTATTATTACTATGTACAGGTACAAACAGCAAACTTATTATAAGTTATTAAATCATTTTACAAACTGCTATGATTCTGCCTTCAGTTAGAGGCATCCTATTGCCTCCTATAGACGATTAATGCCAGTGAAAAAAAAAAAAAAAAATTCTTGAATATAATATCGTAAATCCTTGGAACATTTTTGTTTGTTTCTCCATTTCACTTGCCAGCTTCATCTGGATTTGAGTATTTTAATGGTGTAATAATAATGTATTTTATTTGTAACTATGTAACCATAATGGATAATTTGGTGACAGACATTTGGTCCTTCATTTACTACAGTTTATCAGCATATAATTGTGTTCTGATCACTACAAGTATAGTCTTATAATAACACATCTTGTGCAGGCTTACCTGGTAAGTAAAAGCAAAATAATCTGCACAACACATGTATGACCGTCCAAAGGTTAATAGTTATAAAACAAACGTCACTGTTATTTTTAAATTCCAGGAATGTTGATCTGTGGCCCATATTACAAGAATGTGCTCATAGAAGTTTTTACCTGAAAGACATTTATCGTGCAATTGATATCTTTGTAAACTCCCCAGATATCAATAGTATTGTGTGGAGATAAGAGGACTGAGGTATCTCTGTAGCTGTGGATACATTGGCTTAGCCTATACTGGTTTTATTAATTTGTATACCTGATGCCTTAACGATAGGACACAGGTGTTTCAGGTTTTATTAAGGCTCATCTTCCTGTCTGTAGCACAGAGACGCACATGTGTCACCAAATTATCCCCACCCACTGAACTTAACAAGCCAACATCATTATCGACCAGTTTGTCACTTGATTCCCCTTGTTTTTATTTCTAATGGCTCACCCCGAATCTCTCACCTTATGTTTATTTTGTCCTGTCACTTAAATAATGTTTCCCTTTTCTCAAAGTAGAGTGTTTTTCTTCTGCTGTCACTAGCTGCCATACATTTTTACATACATTCTATTTTATCACCCATGAAAATGAACCTATAATTAGAGTACCATCTCCAGCCTCACATGTTTAGAGGGAGCATGGCAGTGCAAATATCTGTTCTTTTTTCTCTCTGGACAAGTCAAAACTGTAGGCCTATAATGATTAAAAGCTTTTTTCCTGTTGCCCCAGTGCTGTCTGAGCTAAGAGGTTTTTTCTATTGCTCTGGTGCTCTCGGAGATCAGAGACTTTTCTGATGCCCTGGTGCTCTTTGAGATCAGATGTTTTTTTGGTGCTCTCTGTGATAAGGGGCTTTTCTGGTGCCCTGGTGGTCTCTGAGATAAGGGGCTTTTTTTTGCCCTGGTGCTCTCTGTTCTAAGGGGCTACAAAAACCCAGTCTGCTGTTGCAGCTTTTTTTTTTTTTTAATTATTTGTAATTGTCTTCATTTGTCATCGTCAAATTAATTTTCCTTTGGGCTGGGTCATTTTATGTATGGCATTAAACCCTAATCAAACAAACAAATTTATGGAAGTCAACTTCTTCTTTAGTGAAGATGGTTAAAATAAACTGAAATTTATTGTCAAGATTACATGAAATATATATAAACATTTTTTTTGCAATGGTCACTATATTCTGAGTCTACTATGTCAATTTTATCGGTGGAAGTTCAAATATTTTTTTTGATCAGTACAGCAGTTCATATTTTAACATTTTAAAGTATACATTTATGATTATTTAGATTCTACAATATAGATAACAGGTCATACCAGTTGTATCAACGTCCAGCCTCTGTTTAAAAGGTTTATCTCATATTCTCAGGGATAAACAATTCTATTTACCAAACCCCTGGTACCTAGATAAATGTGAACTGTGTGTTTCTCGCAGACCAGTTTTCTTAGTGCTTAAACTATCTTATTTCCGACAGGGTCATTAAAGTATGTTTTTGTAAAAATGTAGATTACATTTCACACTGATAAATTAAACTCAATCAGTTGAAATGTGCATCGGACATTGTTCGATAAATCGCGGTGAACAACGATCAATCATAAATGACATGTTTATTAAAACAGATAGACTCTCAATTCCAGTCACATTCCTAACAATTATTTTCATGTACCAGGTTTTCTCTAATGATATTACGCTGATCAAATAAAATAACCTTAAGAATGACTTGTATCCCTTAACAAACAAACAATCTTTGACTATAGCTTCGTGTTGCTCTGGTGCTCCTGGAGCAAGGGGCAACATGAAGCTGTGGTGTATTGTAATGTTCTTTTGAAAATCAAATGATATCACCACTATTTTACAATCTCTCTTGAAGCATTAACCATATGTTTTGATCTTAGG
Source organism: Mopalia kennerleyi (assembly GCA_034783855.1). Lineage (NCBI taxonomy): Eukaryota > Metazoa > Mollusca > Polyplacophora > Chitonida > Mopaliidae > Mopalia > Mopalia kennerleyi. Next base: position 7,023 of record JAVFBX010225957.1, on the reverse strand, counting down.
AAAATATATCTTATTATGATTTTTCATGATTTTTATAATATGAAACACATGAAAAACTGTATTGAGTGTAAATAAATCCTGTTAGCTAAGCATTGTGTACAATACTGTATTGACTTAATCATTACATACCAGTCAACTCAGATATCCTCTACAAATCTGTCTAGGATTATCTTGAAATGGGACTTTATTTTCGAACACATTGATGTGTACCTCTAAATGACCATTAAGGACCACCACAGCTTGAAACAAGGTTTTTTTCCCTGCAATGAGTGACAATTGCCGACAATTTCCCCGCTGAATGCGAATACTCATTTCTTGTAATTAGCTGTAATGTTATACGTAGTGTTACAGTATACAGTCTACATATGATCATACTAGCTACTTTTGTAGCAGAATTCCGTTTTATCTTGCCCTTCTGTTTATCATATCGTAACATAAACATATAAAACTTGCCCTAAAGAATTAACTGTCCGTATGTTCAATGAACTTCAATCGTGCCCGCTCTAACCGATCCTTCAGGTATGCTAAAACTCTGTTGCGCAACCCAACATTCGCATATGGGTTTACATGCAATTTGTGCAAACGTGGACATTTGTATGAACATCAAACTTTTTGCTACGTACTGTTGTTGCCCTCCTGTTAACTGCTTAGTTTAGCTTTATACTGAAGTAGGTCATAGCTTTTTGGTGCTCAACGATCGAGAGGCTTGCATCCGTGACACATAGTTGAAAAAACAAAGATGGCGCTTGCAGACAGGTGCATGATGTGCTTGACCAAGGACTTTTGTCTTTTCAATAGTTCATTAAAGGTAATATAAGAATATTTAATGAGGAAATTAATCATGTGTAACATTGCCATTATTAATAAGAAAAAGTAATACATTTAGATATCAATGACGAGGAAAATTTATAGCACAACGAATACACATTTCAAAACTATATCAATCCAGTGCGTCTATACTGCAAAAGCGCGGACTTCAGAGAGAACACTTTGTGGTTCATGAATCCAGATTTTCATTTCGGACCAATGGTTCAGAGAATTCTTGTCCAGTTCTCTTTTGATACATTGGTTTGTTGCAAGGTTTCCTCCCTGTTTTCTACCATAATAGGGCAAGGAAAATGGACAATCCATTGTCATATAAGTGAAAAACCCTTGAGTATGACGTTGAACCCCAATCAAACGAACAAACAATTTATGTTTTCGTTCTATTTTTTAGGTCAATTGTCAGGTGACTAGCTTAGCTGTTAAAACGCATGCATTAAATTTTGGACAATATCAGCAGCTCTGGTCTAGTTCATTGGCACTAGTCTAGGTCTATATCTAACCTCTGAAATGTACACCCTTGGTTGTGCTGAACTGTTTCAAATTGTCTTGTGTTTAAGGTTTGAATATCACCAGTTTTCTTCAGTCACTGACTGTATCTCTCAATTGCGAGACCTGACATTCCTTTAAATACTCAAAAGAGATTTGCAAATCACAAGGTTGATCAAATTGATAGATGTCACAGGATATAATAATATATAGAAGTCAAAATCTTTACAACCGAAAACTGAGTATTTTCTCAGGAAAAAATTAAATTTTTGAATAATTTGACTTCCACTGTGGCCAGCATGCTGATTGAATTTAAATATGTTTTGACAACCTTGTAAGTTAAATGTAAAGAATAACTCAAAATGCATGGATCTGAACTACTGTAGAATATAATGTTACAGTTGTGAAGTCATTTTCTAAATTTGATTTAAGAGAATCATTTTGGAATAAAACATGTCTGCTCATTGTTAAAAATCCTGAAACACATTTGATACAACTTTAATAACCAGTAAAGTACTGGTAGACCCACTAATTGAAATGAGTTAATTTGTTTAAAAGCGGGTGGTTGGAGGGAGCTTCCTGTTACCCTGGTGCTTTCTGAGCTGAACAGGAAGCCGATATGTTTGTGGTGTCTTTGTATTGTCCTATGAGTGTCCTGTATTTGCTGGTGGTATTTTTTGTTTGTTGCCAGTGGTGTCAAGGGTGGTTAAAATTTAGACCAAATAACTATTTTATAATTTATATTCATTTGAATAAAAATAAATAAAGGTATTCCATGGCAGTTTTTATTTTGAGGGTTTATCTTTCAAACATTGTGTTTATAGATCTGACAAATAAATAAAAAAAGAACAAGTAAAATAAGGAATCTTGTCAACAGTGGCCTCTTGAATTAGACCTCTTCATATACATATGTATATATTTAAGTTGTGCCACTGCTCCATGACTGGTCAGTTTTGAAACTGCAACAAACACAGCAGCAACGTTTTTCACATGTTTTAAAAAAAAATCAATTATTAGGTCCATCAATCATAGTAATATTGACTCACTGCCAATGACTGAAGTTGAAACATCAAGCCTTCGTGTATCAGATTGCAAAAACACAAGTAAAGTGACAGAGATTTTACTGACAAACTGCATCCCAGGGTTATATTTTGTGTATATATTCAGACAAAACCATGCTGATCATTTGTACAACAACATTTTTTAAAAACACATTTATTTTGTTTCACTTATTAGCAGACCAATTTAGCGTTTTGCTATTTAACAAATTTAGCATTTTCCTCTACAATTCAGCAATGGAATTGTTTTTTGCAATAAATTGAGTTTTTCCCATTAAAACGTAAACAATTTCAGTTAATCATGGTTCACATTTTTTTATTATTATAATCTTTTGACAACCAATATTTGGTTGACAAAAGGGACCAGAATCTATCCCAGAGATACAGCTCCTATCAAGCCCCACCCTCCTACCTCCTCGAGCAGTGGATTCATTGAGAGTTGATACCAAAAGACCAGCCTGGGATTACAGCTGTCATTAACAGCGATACCCCGCCCATCAGGACACATGACAGACAAGGCATATGTCAATCATAATTTGGTTTTAGTGCCACTCCTTCGGTCTGTAAACTGATTCTGCAGGAGTATCAAGTTATTACAGCTCACATGACTGGATGTGGCGGATCACTTTATAGGTCAGACACCTGGATAATACTTCATTGTCAATATTATACACCAATGAGCCAACTGATAGTGCCATTAGCTAACACATGTGAAACACATTCTGTAGTGTATATTTCTGACAAATCACTTCTTGATTAGAGGAAGGAATATGTATTACAAGTTGCCTCAGAAAATAATGTATTTTTTTTCCTTCAATTTCTATCCTACTAACATTAATTGAATGAAAACGATTTAGCAAAAGGTATAGCTGAGGTTATGAAGCTTCCACCACACCATCTCCATCAAACAAGATGTATGCATGTAGTATGAGTATGTTATCGATAGCGGTAAAATATGCACTAGTCACAGTGTGGTCTATTGAAATTATAAAGTTGGGTGATCTAACAACTGAACACAGAAAAGGTTATTGTGTTGTTCTTGTTTTGTATTTTATTTTATTTTGCTTTGATGAAATTGATCACCAACAAAAAAGTTCCACATTTTTATAGCCCTGGTCAATCAATTTTACCTGTTGAAAAAACAACCGGATCCAGATCATGTTTCTTCTTTAAGGCCTCAAATTAATCTATTTGACTAGGATAGAATTTTTTTTCTTCTTTTTTTTTTCAGAAATAATATACTTAGGTATTTTTTTATCGGATGCATATGGAGATCTGAAAGGGCTGTTACAATGAAATTTTTTGCAAAGGGTCATTGAAGTATTTTCACTAATTTGGTCTTTGCTTTTTTCTTGTTGAAATTCTGTTTATTTCAACATGGATGGAACAAGGAAGTGTCTGGGTATTTTTTTTCTCCAGTGAATATATAATGACATGGGATATCTACTCCTCTCGTTTCTATCTTCCGACACTGAATATTAACAAACGATATCCCACAGGTTATACTTCCTGGTCCTTTCCATTCGAGTCAGCTCTCGACCAAAGATAAATACATAATTACATCAATTTGTTACCAACTTTGGTTGTCACAGGGGATTATCCGCACACCATGCCGAGTGCTAAGTGTATGCTTCCAGTACAACTCCCACCACTCATGTTACTGTCAGTGTGTATTTTTTTACAAAGGCTTGTACCTGTATAACATTTGTTTTGAACAGAGTATAGAATAGAACATATAATTGAAGTATTTATATGGAAATACCTGGTAATAGTTTATAAAAAATATTGTTATAAGTTTTAGTTAGATTAGTTGGTCTGTTGTAAACTGTAAATGGACACTGAGATAACATGAAAAAGATGCCAGGCCAAGGATGTCAATCAAACTGTGACTATATCAGCAGCTCTGTGAATGGTCCTGGCTTTGCTGTGCTTGGGCTGGGATGAGTGTGCAGTGTTATACTACTCCCAGGTTTAGGCTTTGATACACCTGACCAATTTACCACCTTGATATAATAAAAAAAGGTAACGAAATTTTCAATGATAAACACACAATATCCTTTTGGAACAACAAGAAAAACTAGTGGCTATAACAGAGCCCAACGGTAACAAGGTTTCCAAGTTCAACACCTATAAGTAAAAAAACCATAGTCTAATTTTGTTATTACTATGTACGTTCAAATAAATGATGAAGAAAAATGGGAAAATATAAGGAAAAAAAATAAGATCTTTGGCGTGATTGAACTGTCGACCTTTGGTTTAAGAGATTGTTGCTATATGCACTATCTGGAACTGGTATGTGTGAAGGGTTTAATAATGTTGTGTGATCCTTTTTCATGCTGTAGAATCTCGTTATGATCTGAATTTATAACTTTTAATCTATTTATCCAAAGGGCATAATTTTCTCAACATGTTATTGTCTTCATAACAATAAACCACAGCATTAATTGCAAATGCGTCCGGTAAATGGTTCGTCACAAAAATATGTTTTTATGATTTTTTTTCAGATCTGCTCCTCTTTTTTAAGCAGCCTGTAAGTTGAATTGCAATCAAGTATGAGACTTTTGAAGATAACTAATGTCATGTTATTAAAATATTAATTTAGATCGCAACTTTAAACATTTTTCCAACTTTGATCCCTTAACCTTCTTAGAATTTAAATTGAAAAGATTTTGACACAGCAAAATTAAGTACCAAAATAGGACTAATGTCTAGATAATTTCCAAGGCTGACAGGCAGTTTTCTACCAGGTGCTTGTTGAAAATGCCACTTTCGTTCACTTTGACCAGAAATGACGTTATAATCACAGAACTTAGACAAAAAGCAACCACATAGTATTATCCATGAAGCAAAGGCGCGTTCAACCATACACATCAACATTACCAAAGGCAAAAAGTAACAAACCATGTGACATTGGACCAATCATATCTCAACAACCACTCAAAATAGCCAAAATCTAAAAAATACATATTGTCCTGGAATAACATCATCTAAACGTCATCAAAAAAACAAAGCTGTAGGTTATATTCTTATACACTCCTTAGATTTAATTAATAAATTCTGAATTTCCATCGTGGCATTGTTATGACTTCATTTAAAAACCAAAAAAAAGCTATAACTTCTGGCTAATTCAGTTTAATATCAAATGAAAAAAACACCCTATCGATATACCCTACAGTCTTCGTACAGCATTTACGCAGTCTCAGTTTTTCATATAGATTCCTTTTAAACATCGTGAAAAGATGCATAAAGTGAGTTCCTTCTCAGACTTAAGCCGTTTACAATATGAAAAACGTAAAGTCAGTGCTTCTCAATATATTGAAAGCAGCATGGGAGTGATTATTCATCGCTCTGTTCTGCCTCTTAGTTTTCTAACGTTTTTCCAGAGAAGTCTTTGTAAAGACCCTCATTATGGTGAACGTTTAAACTGTCATGAGTTGACATGCAGCATTGCTTCCTTACATGTTTGTTTTGTCTGTGGAAATTGTCATTTAAACCTGATCTGTGAAGACTTCAAACCAAGGACAAAATGAAAGAGTAAACCCTGCAATAAAATGTCCTTGCTCTTTTGTTTAATAGATCTGCTTTTAGTAAAAGCTGAGAACTAATGTGTCTTATTCAATAGAACTTGTTTTGTCACTTCAAGGTTACTGTTGCTGAAGGGTGTTATTCTGTAATTGTTGTATTTTGTAATATTTTTGTTGAAATATTCCTTTTGTTTGGGATAATAAAACTAATTCACTTTATTATTCAAGTTTTCATTTCATAAGATATACAGATATAGAGATATACAGTTTGTGAATTATGTTTGCCAAGCTGTGTGATGTACCATTCTTTCCTTGACATGGTAATAGTGTTTACAATTATATATGATTAATAGAGCTGATCAGTTCTAGTTCTTTGATTACCTATTATGTGAGAAAAAAGAATGGTTCTAAGTGTAATTCATGAAAAGATCTCTATGTCATGCTTTCTCTGCCTGCCTGTCTGTCTGTTACCACAGAGAGGAAAGTTACTTATTCAATACTAGTAATTCAATTAAAATCCCTTCAATCAAATGTTAAATCTTAAACAAACAAAAACTACAACCAATTAACGTTTTTTCATGGTAGGTACATGTATAAATACAAATTTGTGTTTCAGTGCATTACCTCACACTTTTATACACAATATCTTTTCAAACTATATATAACTTACATGCATTATGTAGGTACCAAACCATTACACAATATGGTTCATTTTGATTTATCAGTTCTTTTCTGTTCTCATGTTTCACAAAGAACGATACACTGAAATTTTTTCTAACAATATATATTAAGGATGTCTCATTCATCCAAGATAAATATTAACAAATATTGAAGTATGATGCAAAACCCTATTCAATCAATCCATCTGTTACTATCTCTGAAAGATCAAATCCCCAGTTGGGCCCGCGGCCGTGGAGTAGTGGTTAGCGAGTGCGCTTTCTAACGCCTGCTTCGATTTACCGTTCACAGGTTCGAGTCTATCTGTCAACCCTCCTGTATGTGAGTCAGTCACAAGATGTGGCTCCGGCAATCGCGGGTGTGGTTTTTACTAGGTTTCATCTCGGTTTTCCACCATAATAGGGCAAGGAACAGTGTGAAGTGGACAATCCGTCGTCATATAAGTGAAATAC
>JAVFBX010225946.1:0-11090 GCA_034783855.1 Mopalia kennerleyi | reverse complement strand
TTTGTAAATTCAAACAATTTAACACTACAGTTCGCAGAGCAAGCAGGTTACATTACATTAAACATTATACAAATAGTACATTATTATGAAAAAAAACATATCTTTACTTGTTGGACAAGCTAATGTATTCAACACTACGGAGGGAAATCAGGACAAATTAATATGAAATTTGAATCTATTCGGCATATTTAAACGCGACTGATATTCACTGTCAATCCTCGAATCATAAGCGACAGTCGTTAATTGGATAAGAAACAATACGAATCATCCCAGTCTATCATCGAAGCCTACTCTCCGAAAACTTCGATATGACCGACAGCAGGGATCACAAGCAGCTTGTTGTTTATAATGAATCCACCCAATCTTTAAACAACTGGAAACCTAACATTATTAAATGACATTGACAGACTCCAACAACTGATATTTATAACTTGACCAATAATAGACCAATCCTTTTATTTAGATAGCATTCGGAATAATATTATGCATTTCACTTTACACAGAAGGTTTAAAACAATTCGTGCAGAAATCAACGCTAGCAGGAATGTTTAAACAAAATTTAAACTATTTTGCACCATGTTTATGTGGCATTGATTCTCACTGAGCTGATGTAGAGTGTCGTTGCTTCACTGGGCTGGACTTAAAGTCACTAATCTGTAGTTGGATTTTTTCCAGTTGATCTAACATTGAATAAATAAATCAATCAATAAAAAAAAGTATTATGCCCAGAATTAATTTGATACGATGGCGACTGTTGCTTAAGTTTGAGCGGATATAACAGACTCGAAGACAAGAGCAGATTTATGAAAATTGTTTGCGTTGTTGTTTTCTGTGTCAGTGTATTCTGGTAAACCCGCCCAATAATCCGCCAGACGGGATAAGTAGTGCTTCCTGATCGTATCAAATCAACCCGTCCTTTTACATTGAACCGTTACTAATTGAATTGAGATCTCAGACAGCCACCTTATTGAACGAAAATCAGTATACTGTTGTGTGACTTTGTATGGATTTATATATATACGGCACAGAAGCAACCGGAATATGTGGGGTACTTTCCTGTTAATACCCCGTGTGATGTAGTTCGCCATGTAATCAGATTATTTTGGTATCCGCGTAGATTATTTTGACGGGATTCTTATTGATGTTTGTAAATGAAACCCTCGACAGCCTAACCTGATAATATCTACCCACTCTGTAACTAATAATTCTACGCCATATTGTTCTTAAATCTTAGGATTGGCGCTGATGTAATAACGCGGACAACAGGAATCCATAAAAAACAATGACAAATCAACGCACGTGTTTATATCTCATCTTTACGGCTGTCTGCTTTCATAGACAGCCATGAAGCAAACCCTATACTTTTTCGTTCTTGATAACCCGACCAACAGAAGGACAGGAAATTAAATGATGGGACATGCGATACAATATAAATATTTATTTTGTCTGATTAATTCACAAAGAGATATATTTACGTAATGTCTGTGATCACTAATTTGTTGAATAATTCTACTTTGTATTAATATCGCGTATGAATTAATTATAGGGCACATCATCAATCTTCAAAAACACATAAACAACTTACATGTATTGTCATGGCCATTTTTTGAGTCTCAAAATTAGCGAATGTGCAATGTATATTAGCGCCCGATGATTTATTACTGTTTTGAAAACAAAATGCATTTTATCTTCTAGGGAAGATGTTTTATGGATTAACCATTGTTGGGATTTCCACTCCCAAATCTGTTATAGATTATCCTGTGTGACATGTTGAATACAGGTGTAACTCAGTTTCTTCTTGGATTGGATTTGTTATGACCGATCGCGTCACGTGATTGTCTTGTCTTTGTTGCCAGTTGCATTAAAGTCGATTTACTTCGCCCATTGGGCTCACACTTATGAGTGAACTAACCTTAAGTACAGCAAAAAAGTCCAATGAAAGAAAACGCCAGTCACAGACAAACCAATTCTTAATTCAGTTTGATTTGTTTTTAATTCCTACTACTATTGTAAACGAGGTAGACCAGTCTCCTCCAGGGAATGAAAACTATTTTCGCTTAGAATGTTATCCATTGTATTAATGAGCATGTTCAATGGGCCAGGCCAATCAGAGTTTTTTTCTAGGCTACATTTTTACCTGCTCTAAATATTATCTTAGATATACTACAAATGTAATGCACTTCAGAAGTTCAGTGTTTGACATCCGTGAAGACAAATGAATACCGTATACAGTGGATAATGCGATCGGTATGAATGACCCAATCTAAAGAATGGATTTAAATGGTAATATCTAGACATCCGGTACGCTTCCTGGCTCTGTGGTAAGATGTTATTTTATTTATGTGACAGCTCAGTAATATCTTAGGAAAGTTAAATTGTTTGCCTGATCTATATATATATAGAAGCGCATAGCGGGCACATGCTCTCTCGTGGATTTGAAATTGTGGCATTTATTTTATGTGTTCATAATTAATGTACATGCTGATGGCTGTGTTATATCTTTTAAACTTATTACCGTAAAACAATGATGATTGTCTCTTGGCTTGCTTCAAAGTCGTTGTATGGGTTTGTCAAGGCGACTTGGCATTACCGGTGTTGATGAAAAATCCAGGTTGGTTTGATTTATTTGGGGGTTTAACGCCGTACTTAAGGTCAATTTAACTCACACGGCGGCGTACCAGACCAATGGGTCAAAGAAACCAAACAAACAAAAAAACACTCGCAGAACAATACAAAAACATCGCAATCATATCGGCTTCCTGTTCCTCTTAAGCTCAGAAAGCACCAGGGTAACAAAAAGCTCCCTCCAACAACTCGCAAGATGAAAAACTATCCTTTGGTGCCCAAAAACAACCGACATCATCATTTTCATATATTCAATACTGCAAGGCGGTCACGAGCCAGTGCGATACATTAAACTAGGTTCAACAGTACAACCGATTAAACCATGGCACGACAAATGTTAAAATACATTTCGAAACGATGATGTATGTTCATCGCCGGACATTTTTGCACTACCTGTTTACGATATAACTAAAGAAAAAACGCATTGATCTGTCGACGAAATCGCTTATTCGGTAATGTAAGAAAGAAGATTGGTTCCAAAGTCCAATTATGAATACTGTTTTGTTTTTGATGTTCCACGACATAAGCACAAAAGGGCTATTTTAAAATCGGTATTTATGTATCAAATTCTAATCCTCGTGACATGGATGGCGTAGTCCGTGATAACACTACCTTTGTCATTAAATAGACTTTTAATTTAAAACAGAAAGTTGAGAATAAAGACATCAACGGTTCGTGGAATACGCATCCAATCTGATAATTCATAAAGTAACTTCAAAGCAAAGGAAAGTTTTTGTTCTCTGCTTAGTTTAGACAAATGCATTAGCTGAATAATAAACCGGGGCGGTCTTAAATTTAGACGAATTTCAATCTGAAATCAGCCTGAGCGTCAACATAAAGGTGAAATATTCATACACAGATTGTTGTAAAAATCCTACGTAAGAAGCTTAGTCAGAGTTACATATCAAACTATTGTCTAGTCGAAGTCTTCACTGTTTGGCTAATCAGGTTTACGCATTTGTCTCATTCCAGGACATATGGACACCATTGATTGAAGCCACCCTGTACGTAATTTCTAACATTCAGTCAAAGATACGTCAGGGATATTCAAATGTCATGTTTAAACAATTTAAAATAAGCAAATTATTTTCCAATGTATATTTGTCCATTTATGTTAAACGTGTAGTTTGTAGGTAGGTTGGTTCCTTGTTTTTCTAATTTTATCCACACAAAATGATTGTTGTCTGTTGCCCGATGTAATGTACCGTTTGAATCTGACTAGGAGATAAAATCACGTGTAGACAAAAAAGACAATATATAGCTCAAATCATAAAGAAATGGTGAATCAAACTAAAATAGAACGCAACGATTATGTTCAAGCAATAAACAGGATCCTTAAAAAATTATAGGCAGCATGTTAAAGTGTTTCAACGACTTTCTTTGGGAATCCTAGTTTTTTACGCATGATTCGGTGGATCACGGTGCCAACTGACAACCACACTCCATGTATCTCTTGTGTCTGTACATTTAAAAAACTACAAACAGGCACCGCGCATTCCTTGTTGTGGTGTTTAGAACAGAAGATATAATAAATTGCAATACGGCAGCATCGCAGGAAATGGTCGATGGGAAATTCCACATAATTAATCAATGTCAATTACCCCAGCGTTGAACCACAATGAGTACTGCACATTGGACACCTTAATCCATAATAACCTTTGTTCAATGGCAAATATTACCGCATATCAGATATCCTAAAATCATCGATGAGTCAGACACTGGGTTTGTGGCAGGAATGAAGGTGAAATAATTTTATATAAAAAGGGTACATGTACGGTTTTTGTACCCTAAAACAATAATTTCTTTAATAAGTTTTACAATACGGTCTTCATTAAAACGTATGTCTACCCTTGAGAGCTTCAAATGCTTAAGATTCAAACAATAATTGCTTGTCTGTTCTTATTTTCTGTACTTATTTCTTAAGGCATCTTATAAGTAATATTTAGTGTGAAGTTGGAAAAAGGCGTCATGAATGTCACGGAAATAAAGATATTGTAGTTCTTTTCAGAAGTATAAATTCTCTTCAAGGGTATTTAAACCTAAACCTTTGATTTTCCCATAAAGGCTTAATACGTCGAACCAACTTGAAACTACATGTACGTGTATCTAATTTACTTGTTAAACTGTTTATTAAGCTGATGTTTAAACAACATAACTCATCAAAGACTGAATATAACACGAAACTTGCGACCATTAAGTAAATTAGTGTCAGGAACTCTGAACTAACAGTTGTGGGATTAATACACATGGAGAAAGGTATTTGCCTCGAATCGCTATAGGTTCATAAGGTAACAATCGGGATTTTAAAGGTTTGACAATAAGCCTGTACACGCCTCAATCGACTGGTTGTCCTAGCTAATGCTTTAAGCCAATACACACACTTCCTATGGCCCCTCTTCGAAACATATAACACACCTTTTTGTCAGTGGTAGTGTTCGTACAACTCACTTGAAATTGTGTTTACATTCTAGTCATATTCAATTACATCTGACGAACAGTTTGCATAAACGATAAATGAAATGTTTTAAATAATAAGAGAGATAAATTTAAATTGCCTCCACCGGGAATCTAACCCAGGACTTTTGAGTTAGAGGTCCAAAACTCTACCGACTGAGATAAAGTTGATATATATTCTATTAAATTAAAAGTGCTAAAAGTCCCATTAATTATTTGATTTAAGTAAGAGCTTAAAAAGGTATTTCACTTATGACGATGGTGTGTTCTTTCAATAATTGACACTACCACAACCATAACATATTAGGGGTTTTGATACAGCTGGAAAGTTAATCTTACTCCAGTGATACGTACATACACCGTTTGTGCCTTCAACCAAACTGCCCTTAGCCAGAGGGATCAAGTCACATTGGAAATATGAGCTACTGTGTACAATTGGTAAATATGAAATAAAACAGGTAGAATAATTTTCATGTTCTTTGATAAATAATATGAAAGGTAGGAATTCGATATTTTGTCTAATTGGGGTTTTAAGCTATATTTAAAGCTATTTCCCCGCCCATATCATTGCATATACCATCCAGTAGATACAGGCAACCGGCCTCGACGTCACTGGCAACACAAACAAAACATCACATCGCAAACTACGACCGACTCGTATTTCCCCTTAGCTCTGTGCTCAACAAAACAGAAAGCTATCTTCAACCGTCCGCGCTTTCAAATAGTTTTGTTCGAATAGAAAAGAAATGGTAATTGGATTTTGAGCCCAGCACATGTGTACCAGTTTAACCTGTGATTGTTTGTCTTGCTTTCTCTGATAATGTTCAAATCCGTACAGCCTTTTTACATGCTGTGATGAATCGATCTCATGGGATGCTCAAATAATCGACAATAGAAATCACCGCAACTGCTGCATTCAAATACGTGAAGCGAATAACACAAGTGGCATTGGCGGTACAAGCTGTGCAATGAAACATATCAAACAATGACAAAGAGAAACGCATAAACCAATTTGTGGCACCATTCCAAAGTTTTAAAAGATGGTTGAAAGTGCCTCTAAATAATGGTTGATGTTGTCTCGCTTTTAAAAAGAGACTTCTTGCTGAATGTGCATTTGAGCCAGGGCCATAGTTACTGGTACAAAACGGATGGTGTAAGGGAAATAATTGGCATTGGCGTTAAACCCCGTTCTCAAAATTAATTAAGGTATTGTACTCTAACAGTATATGGTTACACAAATCGAACCATAAAATGCCAAGCTCTTCCCATGCTGAAAACCAATATTTCAGAAGTGCTAACCAAAGACAATACTACTGAAACCCTATGAATTTAGCGATTTACTTAGTTTAAAATGCAAGCCTGTGAAATAAACGTATTTAACCGCCCTCAAACTCTGTTTTATTTACCAACAAATAGATTGCTTAGTACGTTGCCTTCACAACCTTGCAGTTTCAAGTAAGTAAATCGCTCAGATCGTTCTGTAGTTATGTTTTAACGGTGCGTAAAGTGTTTCGCGCAGAATCCCGTTAGGGAATCAGAATCGAAGGAAAGGACGTCGAGGTACTGCGAATATTCAAATGATTAATAGTTTTTTAAAAGAACTACGAAGAAGTCTAGACCAATAAGTTGTACATTCACTGATCAATGCACTTGTATAGTAGAATCATAAATTCAAGTGTTTAATAGATTTTCCCACACTAACGGATGAATTGAGTCAATAAGGATTCGTTTATTAGCCAACATTTGGTGGGAAACAAATGGATTGCTGGTCAGATATCATAAATGATCACAAAGAAGAACAGGGCATTTGGATTTCATCGGAAACAAATGGAAGGAATTTTAAGGTGTATATACTAGTTCCGATGGACATAGTGTTTTTGTTATAAGATAGCATATTCTCTTTTGAAATTATTATTTGAATATGAACAGTATTTTCCTCATTTTGCAATAACACTTTCTTAGTTTTACAGATTTTAGTTCAGAAAAAAATATTGCATGAGAGTTGTCCGGCTTTCGGAACTGCTGCACTCAAGAGTGACCCATCAAATCGCTAGCAGTAAAAGATGGACGTCTATTAAGTCTCAGCCAACCGACCTTCTCCAACATTACGGCGGGCGATTTAGTGCCTCAGTCTGGGGGACGAGAATTTGATTCCTGAATGCTCAACAATAATCTGAACAAAATAAGAACAAACTATCCCAAAATAATAAAAATGGTGATAAAATTCACTTGTCTAAATAGCAAACAAAACAATGTGTGACCACCAGATATAGCCAAACAAATTATGAGGGCTATAAAGACACAGTCCTGTTGGCCTATATCGTTAATTATTTTCAACATACGCATTGTAGCTATCGAAAATACATTATTTTACTAGAAGTTATGGACTGTCTGATGTGGCTCTCTCAGATACGTTCATTTTTCGTCTGGAATAAACCAGCTCACGTTATGGTCACATCTGTTGTGGATCTAAACTAATATAATTTCACCAACAAAACGGCATCAGTTTACAATAACAGATAGAAAGATTGCGTGAGGTGGTGTGTCAATTTGTTACTGGATAGATTATTGTCTGGCTTAATAGACCATATTAGGTGTTTTCGATAAGCATGCACGGACACGGGATCATAAAGGGTTATTACATCCTCGTTGTCCAGGTTCATCCAGAAATACACGATCGCAAGTTCTGGTTTTCTACTCACCACCATATATATGGAAAGGAGAAATTGAGGGTTTATGCCGAAGCAGGAGCGAATATCTAGTCCCGTTCCAAAATTATATGTGAATGTCACTAATAAACCTCTCTCTGGACCAAATAAATCTAACAAAGCTTGTGTCCTGTTTGTATACAAAGGTATTCCATAAGTATCCAATCAATGCTTTTCTCTTATTGGGAAATGTGATTGTACATAACAAGTACACGGTAAACTTCAATTTATCGGCCTATCGTTATTATCGCAAAGTTAATTTCTTCCGGGGATAACTTTGACGCATAAAACACTAAATAAAACACAGTGGTATTTGCCGGCTATTTTAGTGGCTGATGTGAAAGTTTAAACTTCAGGAAAAAAAAGAAATAGTTATTACAGTGTTTTTCATTTTTATGGACGGTTAATTAAGATTTGCCGCAAGCATATGTGTTTTCGAATTATTAATGGTACATAAAACATACATGTACTTCGTTAAAAATTGATGTGGACTTATACCTGGGCAATAAAACACATGCGATGCTTTTATAAGCATATACAAATTGGAAGTTCATATAAGAAGGAAAACATTGGTATGGAAAACAACTTCTTATTTTATTGGACATTACTTTTCTATTTCATTCCATAGATCGTTATTAATGGACCTTTAGCAATTCTTTGGTAAGGCATTGAAGAACCAGAGGGCTTGAAGAAACCATCCGTTGTCAGTTAAATCTTTAAAACCCCGAGAAAACTTTTTTCAATATGTAGTATGAAAGTAGCTTAAGACACATTCAAAGCATATCGCCCTCGGTAAAATATTATTTATATATTTAAAAATTCTGGATTTGGGGAATATTGCTATATAAAGATGAATTCATACAAAAAGACACTACGACTTGTAAAAGTGAAAACATTAAATACCTTCAATCAAACTTTGCTTTGTAAATACTATAGAATTCTATATAAGTGGTTATCGATAGTATGTCCAATGTTTGGTCACACAATGTACATGGTTCCAGCAATCTCTGTATTTATAACGCAACGCCATAGAGACAAAAAACATCTCAACATTGCCATACTGATACTTAATATTGACACAACACTTCATAACAGATTTGACGAATAAACTACTGTCCATCGTCAACACTATATTTACATGATTATCTCCAAAACTCTAAATGTTTCAAATGAATTGATACAATGAGACCTGTTCGAACCACTGAAACTAAGGTGTAAATTCTACCAAAAGTCGTATGCAATATAACTGACGCCAAATTCTTCCTGTCTTTCAACCAACATAGGTTCACACTGATTAGATGTGATATGGTCAGTTACCGTGTACATACACCGCAGTCATATAGGAGAAACATGCTTGGACACGGTCTAGACATCTTCGCGAGCCAAGGTCAAGACATGGGTGTATTAACCGTGACACATTATAAACGTTTCTTGAGTTATCTCGAGTCGAATAAGGCCACATAATCTGTTTCCATCTGAGGTTTTCCCCTAAATCCACCGGCCGATGGAATAAGCCACTTCACGGACAGAAGAAGTCTACGAAGGGAAAATATTGATGGAAAGCAGTGCTTTAAATCAGCACACAAATATGACCAAGAGCAGGTTTTGTGGTCACAGTTTAAATAATATCCAAGTCCAGTCGTTGTACTATTTCTTGGAATATTTTGTAACGATAAAGCACCATTTAGCTTTTCAAGACGGCGATGGTTTTGATCAAATGTTGGAGTCTGAAGGTGTTTGAAAAGAACTATCAAGTCAAATGCACTGTTGTGCGATAGAGCGTCGCTGATAGGCTGGGGGTTCCTCGATTTTGGTACTATACTGCCAATAGAAATCCAACAGTTGAGGCTAGGCAATGGGACAAAAAAAGCGTTATTCCGCATGGTCTCTCTATAGGAGTCCATATATAGAAATAGCATGTGTTCGGACGATGGGTCTAAAACACCAATAAATCAATCAATAAATCCATGAACATAGTCACAGGAAGATCGCTGCGCTATATGAAGTAGTTTGTTCTGTTGGAACATTAATGGTTATCTATTGCTGAATAAAGACAAATCAAAGATGCAACAAACAGTCTATCCATAGACAGAGGAAAAAATAGATTGTAAGACGATTAATTCATTTCTTCACCAAACACAAACTATAACATTCAGAAAGGATAAAGAAGTAAAGTAGTAGGATTTAAACAGATATAAAAAACATGACTTGTCCCTTGCTGAATGGTTTAATCATTTTAATGTCGTCGGCGAGGTTAATGTAATAAGTGTTCTGGACTATAACAAATTATTTTCATTTGTTAAAATATAGAGAAAAATGTGCTGACCTTCAACAGGAGTCGAAAGGGGACTGTCTTTGTAGTATCTATCTGGCTTTACAATTTCTTATAATATGCTTAACGGACAAAATAAAGCGAGAAGTTGATATTACTGTCTTTAAAAAGAATTGCTTTTTTTCTAATTTCTTAACTAGAATCTGTTCAAACTAAGAAAGCGTTTACCTAAAAAAAACCCGGAAATATTGTTAATATTTACTTTCTAAAAGCCAAAACAATCAATCATAGCTTTTAGCTTTGAGAGCTGTGTCACTCACCTACCAGAGGATTAGTGGTGGTTCGCTACTTAGGTTCCAGCTGACTTACCTTCTATTTTGTAGAAGGCCGGGTGGCTTAGTGGTCTAGCTAGCCGGCATTTACTGCAGGCAAGTCGGTGCCTATCTCTAAGGATCGTGGGTTCGATTCCAAGAAAGGTTTCATCTGCATTGTTCCAAATGAGAATATGTTTGAACTAAGAAAGTGTTATCCCAAATTTATGGTTCTAAACCCAACTTAAATGTAATCCCAAAACAACGAATATACTGTTAATATTCATTTCCTGCAACTCACAAAAATCTATAATCATTTAATATATGGGAGTCTGATGTATTGATATATTTACATCTCATCCAATGTTATTGTCTTCTTTAAACTTATCAGGTCAATAAGAGAAAATATCACCGTTGATTGAAAAAGGTGTAAAACTGTAATAGTTCTAAAGGACCAATCACATCTAATACGATATAGACAGAGATTAAACACCCCAATGTGTGAAATATCCCTGCATTTGATTTGGATGCTCATCTTATCAATTCTGTATCTTTTTGGCCCCGTGGGGGAGCGGGTTGGCCAGCCCTGCAGAATACTCCCTCGGCTTCCTCGGTCGATCGTAAGAGGCGAGAAAAGAGGAGCTCTGTTGCCCTGGTGTTCTCAGAGCTAAAGGGAAACAGGAAGCTGATCTGTTTGTACGTTTTATTTTTGTCTCCATC